>NQLW01000024.1:1681669-1692596 GCA_002312845.1 Kalanchoe fedtschenkoi
AGTAGTAAGATTCCTGAGCAGAGTCTTACATGATTCCTGAGGGAGCACAGCCTGATCCATCCAGTCAATTAAAAACATCTTAAACTCATTCGAAAAAAGGGCAAAAAGGATAAAAAATTAAAAACAGTCTGAAATTTTGCCGAACATAAGTAAAAATGTATTACAAAAATTTCTGAAAAAAGAGAAGCCAAAAACAAAATAAAAAAAATAATAAATGAAGTCGGAAAACCATTTGAAAGTGAACTGAAAATTTGAATAATAAAAACAGTCCGAAAATAATTTGAAAATGAACCGAAAAAAATCAGAAAATATAAAAAAATTGTCCGACAGCAGTTAGAAAATGAACCGAAAAAAACTGAAACAAAACCCGAAAATAATTCATAATCTAATGTTTATTTAAAAAGAAAAAATATTATGGCCCTAAATTAATTTGAAAATGGCTGTGAATAAATCTGAAAAAACGCACTACCAGATTCGTAAAGTTTTGCGGATCAGTATTATCGGGTGGGAAATGGCCCGAAAAAAAATTTCGGGCGCTTTTCGGATGCTTTTAGGATGTGTAACGGGTTGAAGAAATTTTTCGGATCATTTTTCGAATCATTTTCCCTATATCCGAAAATCTGAAAAAATGACCCTCAAATGACCCTCAAATGATCCTCAAATGACCCTCAAAAGACCCTCAAAAGATCCTCAAAGGACCCGAAAATATGGTCCCCTATATCTCCTCAAATGGTCCGAAAAATGTAGTCCGAAACAAGTACGCAAATGACCCTCAAAGGACCCTCTATTTTATGAAAAATCCGATAACAAAACCGAAAATTTATTTTTCGGGCTTATTTGAGGACTGTTTTCGTGTGTCAAATTTAGACCCGAAAAATATACTTTTTCGGGTCTTTCTCGGATCTTTTACGGTGAAAAAATGATCCGTAAAAAATTTAAAATCTGGTAGTGACGTCAAAGTTTAAATTTATTTTTATATATAATAATAGTGATTATCATGTCAACAAATCCAAAAAATTTAATCTGATGTTTATTTTAAAAAAAATGGCTCTAAATTAATTTGAATATGGTTGTCATAATAAATCTGGAAAATGTCAAAGTTTAAATTTATGTTCACATATAATAAAAGTGTTTATCATGTCAATACATTTAGCCCGAGAGGAGTTATGTATCTAAAAAAACAGAGAATGGTCCGCAATTTTGTTTTTAATAAAATACAACGAAAGCCTGATATGCTTTCCGAAATGGATCCGAAATAAATTCCTGGTCAGGTTCCGTCTTATATCAAAATCCACTGCTACTGTGAAAATATGAACCCCAATAAGATCCGTTCGTGATTTGAAACAGGTGCAAAACGCGCTGGTTTAGGTTTTTTTTTAAATCCTAAACCTTTTCCACTCGATACAGTTCCTCCACTTGGCCGAAATGCATCTGAAAAGTATTTTCAGATCATCTTCCATCCTAAAATCTTACCCCACAAAACAATACGATTCTGGTAGTGTTATGTTGCAGTGTCTGATTTGTTTCATGATTGTTGACTACACATTTTTGTCTCTATTGGATTTACTTACCAACTAAAAAGTGATTCCTTGCTTCATTTCACTCATAGATGTCTTTGATTTCATATACGATAGATGAGGAAGAGGCTGGTGCTTTGGGTATCCTTCAAGAGCAGTTTGGTGCATGGGAAAATTTGAGTTGCTTTCTTACTATAAAAATAAAGATGTTCTTAGGAACGCAACCTCAGATCATGCAGAGGTGCATAAATTAATAATCTTAGCCTAATTCATCTTCTATCAAATATTTTAATTTTATTTTAGTTTTTTATGAATCATGCAGAGGCAAGAGGCAGGACCTAGCTCTAGGCGTGGTGCATCAATTGGGAGACAACCGAAACCTCAACCATAATCAAATGAGGAGGATGATCGAGCTAATCGAGAAGGTGATAGAATCCGAAAAGATCAAAGCGCCCTCAATCCGCAAAGGAGATCCTAACATGACGAGACAACGAGCTCTTCTTCGCCAGCAATATGGGTCTTGGTGTTTTAGTGCACATGTTGGAATTATATTGCTCATGTTGTAATTGTATTGGAATTACAATTGTAGGGTAGACTTGATGAAAAAGAACAACACAAAGAAGACAATTTTGAAAAAAATTGTGATTGGAATCTGGAAAAAACAATACAGCTGAGAAATGATGTGAGCGGACTAGGAAGTGCTGAGGAATAATCAACCAAGAACCAACAAGATTAGTGCAAAGTGGTAACTAGGAGGAGGTAATGACAAAAAGAACATTTTATTTGATTCAAATAACAATGTAGTTCAATCACTCTAAAATTAATTAAATGTTAGTGTTCTAACTGAAGCGGCTGAGTGCTTAGGAATCGAGATACGAGCGGCGAAAAGAATACAAAAGAGCAAACATTTCTAGACGAGTTGATGAATTCAGGGTGTCAGAATCGATAGCCAGCATGGCATAAGTTTTTATTTTTTCTTACTTATTTTCTTCTTTTCTTGTAAGTTTCAAAATTTTTGTTAATGTCATAGTTCATGCGATAAATTTATGAATCACATATTGTTGAGTCGTTTCAATCATTAGGTTTTTCAAATTCATGGAAGAAGAAATTAAAATAATGTCATTTTGCACCGTGTCCAAAACAACATCGTTTAAATACAGGATAAAACGTATAATTTATAAGTAGGTTTAATTTATATAGTTTTATTATTTTAGGGGTGCAAGTGTTACTATTTATTTGACAAATAAGTTAAAAAAAATTGAATCTTTATTGAAAATATGGAATTTGAAATCATAAGTGGAAAATTGATGTTAATTTGAAATCTCTTTTAATATTTTCATATTTTCCTGTTACTAAAAGTGAAATGTCCCTGGCGCATCCATATTTTTGTAATAGTAACAGAGAGTAATTAGGTAATATCTCGTTATAGAACATGAAAGATTTTTGGGTGAATATAGCTAGCTTATTAGGTAGAAGATGGTCGCACCGATGTGATGACGTCACATGCACTTTGATTATATGTGGTCTTGAAAAGTTAAATAAAAAATAATCACTGATTTATGATGTGACATTTATATTTTTTTAATGTGACATGTGGCGTCTTAATAATGTCGACGTGTTACACCATATCTATCAAGAATCACTAAACATACACACCGCCCTCTTAAAAAATTTACCTTAACTTTCAAGTAAGTAGAGTTAGAACAAACGGGCAATCTAGCTAGAGCGGAGGCTTCCACACCATATTATGAAAATCACAAGAGAGTGGTGACAGAAGAGAGAGATCAAACAATTTGAGCATTCAGCATTAGAGTGCATGTGCCAAAATCATCTTATGTGGAAATTCTTCTCACGAAGTGAGTAGTCAAACCGTACCCCTGTCATCGACATGCCCGCACATAATTATTCTTTTTCGACTTGAGCTTTCTCGTCATTAGGATCAACAATAGCGACTGCTGGGCTTAGGCCCGTTCCTGACATTTTAAGGGCTTCGGACGAGAATAAGAAAAAAGACCCCCTAATTAATGGATGCATGTAGAAAAAGTTAAGTATATAGATTTTTATTTATAATTAATGTCAATAAAATGAGTTAAATAGGTCTATTCTTTAGAAAAATAGACATAAAAGAATATATTCATTAACATTCTTACATCTTAATGTTATCTTTTAGTTGTTTTATGAAATAAGTAAATAATTTGAATGAGTTATTTGACTCATGTTTAAGCTATTTAATTGAAAGATGTAAAATATGTTGGTGCTTTAACAGTTGAATTATCTAATAGAGATTCAAAAGACAATAAATATAATACACACTTTTCTGAAACAAAAACGATGTGGCATATTAACAGAATAATTTTTTAAAAAAAATATTTTTTTTATTATGAACACTGAATTTTCTCGGACTAGCTCGTGCGGCACTTGTTGGCTCACGCAAGAGCCCGCAAGTCAGCCTTTATCGCGCTCTCGAGTACCTTTAAGGCAACAAAGGATCACATAAGTAAGGTACTCGTAAAAAGAGGCACAAATGATGCTATCATGTAAATCGAACGAGTCGGGACATCGATTAAGATGAAAAGGCACATTTCATTAACATCGGAAAGATTACACGCAAGTAGGCACGGGGGCACGCCTATACAAAGATTAGGGACTCGAAGGACGCACCTTATCCGAGTGGAGTAGCCCAACTACAACGCTGAACTATCCACTCCCCCGTAAAGAGCCAATGGGACTTTTTCCATTCCCATAGGAACAAACATGACTAGTGCTTGTACAAACATACTACATTTTAACAATGAAAACAAGCGGCCATAGGCGTAACAATGTCCTGGACAAGCTTGGACTCTCACACCTAGCAAACCATCTGTGATAGCTGCGCTTGGATTCATCGAACTCTGAAACCTCTTGGATCTCCGTCATTTCCGGGTATAATTAAAAATGTGAGCTAACTCCGTTTACTTATCCATGTTCAGTTGAACAAGTTCTTGCTTGTTTCTTGGCACGGTATTCAAGGCAAAAAAATTTGAAGGCTTTGTTTGGTTTAGAACAAATTTCATGGACATAAAATTATGTGGAAAGTTAGAGAAATTCTTTGTTTGGTTTAGGTGAAAAATTTATGAAAAAAAAGTTTGATGGAAAATTTCATGAATTTTTTTTATTAATAACAATAGGAAATGACATTTTCATTTAAACTTTCTATGTTAAACAAACAAATGGAAAATAAAATGAATTTTATAAAGAATTTAATTTTCAGCCTATTTTCCATCTAATTTTTCTTCTCACTAAACAAATTCACAACACAAAAGGAAATCATTACTCCCTCTGTCCTCTTTTATATGTCACTTAACCGAATTTTTTATCCAATTTTACTTGTCACTTAATAATTTTCAATGCATATTTAATGTCAATAACTATCTTAAAATGTCAAACATTAGTCACTTCATTATCATATTCAATAAAAAATACATTCTCCACCCGTAATCATCTACCAATTTTACTTTTTGCACGAATTTTTTCATAAAAACACCAATCACTCATTCATTAAATTTCTTCAATCCCTAGCATTAACTTCATCTTAATCTACTCAAATTAATCTTAAACGACATGTAATAAAGGACAGAGGGGGAGTATATTGACAAACTATAACCTCAGGCTTGGCGGCTTTTTTAATAATTAAATCACAACTTGTAACACGTGTGGTGTCCTCCAAGTAATTAATACTTTGTATAGATAGAATAGATTACCTGCTGCATTGCTGACAAAATCGCGGCCTAATTCTAGAAAGGAGCACAACCTGAGCCTTAGCGTGCGTGAGCTTCACACACCTCGTGCCTTCTGTAGTACTGCTTAGCCACTGTCAAGTCGGCACCACACTTGTCAGCTTGGCAACACCTCACCACGCCCCCATTTTACAACTACTAGTTCTACTTTTGCGGTTTTGCCTGCTTCAACTAGCACTTGAAGGCTGTGTTTTGTTCACGAAAAATTTGAGAAAAAAAAATTTGAGAGAAAATGATAAGAAATCTCTTGAACTGGTTTAGGAAAAATTGGGGATGAAAAATTAAGGTTTTGTTTGGTTTGAGAAAAGTTAGAGGGAAAAGAAAGTTAAAGGAAAAATGGATCCTCTTAGGCCGTGTTTGGTTTGAGAAAATTTAGAGGGAAAGAAAAGTTATGGGGTAAATGAATCTCTCAAAATGTCCATCTTATTTTACCGTTGTTTGATTTGAGGTGGAAAATTTTATAGAAAGTACTAAACACTCTTTAATTTAAACAAAATTTCAATCATATTTTTGATGGAGGAGAAGGGCCTTGGTGTCATTTTATATATTGAAGGGTGCTTATTGTATGTAATCAAAGTTTTGGGGTCAGTCTGTAAATATCAGTTTAGTATAAAAAGCCGTTGTAACCATAGTTATCAGAACCGGACCGGAGGCCGAACCGGTCAGGGCTCCGGTTCCCGGTTTTCCGGTTGAACCGGCGGCTCAAACCGGTTCGACCGGCGGTTCATTTAAATGTAATTATTATTAAATATCACATTTAATCTACTAGTTATCCTATAAATCATAAAATATCTTGATGGTCTAGTGGTTAGAGCTTTCGCATGGAAGCCCACAGGGCTGGGTTCGAATCTCAGCTCAAACATTTTAATAAAATAAATTTTTGGCTATTAATGATATGCAATTAAACCTTAATTAAACCATCAATTACACTAAACCGGTTCAACCGGACCGGTCCGGTTCACCGATTTTGTAAAAAACCGGCCGGTTTATCCGGTTTTTTCCGGTTCAGTGTGCACCCCGGTATTAATTTCGAATCGGACCGGTACCAAGTCCGGTTCCCGGTCCAACCGGTCGAACCGGCCGGTCCGGTCCGGTTCTGATAACTATGGTTGTAACTGATTTTTGAAGTAAATGAGATACAGTGAATTTCCCCCTGTTTTGTTCCCATTTTCTGTTCATTGGTTCTGATCCGAGCCATATCTCAGGCGACGCTCCGACGAGTTCCAGCACGTTTGAACTGAACTTCGCAATTTTCTATGCCTAATTTTCTCTAAATCAAACAAAAAATTCTTTCTAATTTTCCATCAAATTTTTCTTTCACTCAAATTTTACCTAAATTAAAGAGTTGGACCACGGGGTCACAAGGGTTTTGTACGAATCGAATAATAATGAATTTATTATGCTAGTTTGTCGTACGTAATTTCACAACATACATGTATTGTTTAATTTGGTCACATAATACTTTTATTACTCAAATGGCTTATAAAAGTTGTAATTACAAACACATGTCACTGTCTCACACACACACATGTCGATGTACACAACTACGTCACATAGCATGTGGCTTTTCAATCTTATTCACCCTTTACCTTCTATCAATGTTTATAATGGCGTAATTCAGGTCTCAACATATTTTAAGGCAAATAAACTTTAATTGCAAACGGTAATAAAATTTGCTAAAAATCTTGAATTATACAAAATTCTTGCATTACATAGAAGTTTAATTAAATTCTTGAATTAAATGCGCCAAATGTAAAATTAATTAGAAAATAACACCTCCGAATTCTGTATCCTGTCACATTTTTCATGGAGCGAATTTTAATTTTTTTATCTCTTTAAAATGAATTTTATCCCTCAAATTTTCTAAGAAAGTAATAACGAAATTTTATGATTCTACGTAAAGTCTACTTGAAATTATACCTTGAGAGTTATTTCCAAATTAGAGAAAAAAATAATTTTATACTGGTCAAACGGACATGCATTCCTTTACTAGTAGTATTTTTTTCATCTTAATTAATTAAATTATTTTTACGCATATGTTCGATCACTAAAATACTAAATTCTAAATGTGGAGATTTTTCAGGCTTGATGACATATTTGAACGTGTCGGTTAGCGTTTTGCCGGTCTTGCCGTGTCGTTTTGTTGTGGTATAAGTTCAACACTATTATTGAACACAAACAGCAAGGTTCATTCGTAATTTAATTTAAAGCACACTTTGTACACACTTTTGTACAAAGACCATAGTTTAATTAACATAATTAGTAATAACATATTGCGGCGTGTTTTAATTTTGACGTGTCGAAAACAATAGGCGTCACCTTCAATTTTAAAGTCCGATTCAATTAAGTCTTCTAACGACCATTGAGCTTTCATATATAGGGAACCAAAAAGACGTACTAGATTTTCAGGATGAAGTTCTTGCTCTGCAATAACAAAGGGAGACAAGGGGTTCTCATTTTTTTTTTTTTAAATATGGTTTTTTCGCTTCATTCTTTATCATTTCTTAACTCCCGCTTGTTTTGTTTTCCATTCTGATCTTTTCGCAGTTCCGAACTGCGAAAATCCCAATTATTTTCGTTGTTTGCAACTGCGAAAAGTTTCATGTGATTTTCGCAGTTACAAAGTGCGAAAATCATAGAGATTTTCCTTGTTCCGAACTGCGAAAATTGAAATCCTAAGAATATTTCACGTCATTGTCTACTTAATTATCGCGGACATATGATTTTTCGCAGATACGACCTATGAAAATCTCTATGATTTTCGCAGTTACGAAGTGTGAAAATCATATGTAGCTTTTCGTGATTGTGAACAACGAAAATAATAGGAATTTTCGCAATTTCAAACTGCGCAAAGGTCAGAATGAAAAATAAATCAAGCGGAGTTCAGAAATGATAGAGAGTAAATCGAAAAAGTCAGATTTAAAAAAAAAAACGGGTTCTGAACTGTGGATAAAAGGAGACCCTAAAAACCAAAAACAAAGTTTCATCAAAAGACAATTCTCACCGCCCATTGATGTACCCAGACCCCATTATCCAGTTGAGAAACAAGCTTAAGAGATGCTATCCCAACATCTCCAGCGGGGTGGCCTGCATGAGCATTTGAGCCATACTGGTCGTATCCATGCCGACCAGGTCCTCTGCCCCCTCTCCCACGGTCGTTGTAGTTGTTCCTTGGGTAATAGTAGTAGTTACCAGGTTGATCGGTTTTGGCCGTTTTGGTAAGGCCCACCACCTCTACTTCCACCTCTGAATCCACGCCCATCGGAGCATCCCCTACGGCCTCCACCATGACCACCTCTTCAGTTCTGATAGCCTCTCCCTTGCACAAACTGCTCAGATTCTCTCCGATTCTGCCCAGTGTAGCCCTGCTCTTACTGCGATGAAATCTCAGAGTAATCCCCAGCTACTTCATCCTTGTGTGCTTCCTCCTCATGATTATATTCATTGTCATTAATGGTTTTTCCTTGGTAATGTCCTTCATCTGATCTTCATATTGGGAAACCGTGCCTTCACTCAGCCCAGTCACATTAGATCCCTGGGCAGGCACCTGATAAGACACGAAGTTGCCAGCAGTAGCAGCCGCGACATCGACTAGGGCCTTCATTTCTGGGGTAGTTATAAAATATTCAGATGCCATTATCTTGTTCAGTCTCGCCCTTAGTCCAGCATAAGTAATGCTGGTGTCCGGTCCGATGGGCTGCTCAGTCTTAGTAAGCCAAAGCTTAGCATGCTCCACACATCTCTCCAGTGCATCTTTGTGTGAAAGGCTCGAATCCGTAGGCCGGGAAGTCAAGAAGCTCCCAAGCTGCAAAATGAAATAAAAATCCTTCTCTCCCAGCACATCTACAGCATCATCATCATCGGTTACGTAATCGTAAGTCAAGCAGCAGCCCCTCTCATGCGTCCTCGTCCACATAGTGGAAGTGAACTCACTCTGCGTCTTCGTATCAAAAATCAACCCCAAGTAAAGCAGCTTCAGCACATCTCCAACCACGCCAACCGCCGACTCGTCTTCCTCCACTTCCACATGCCCTTCCTCAGCTGAAACCGTAGCAGCTGCTTCCTTCTCCTTCTCGCTCTCCAGATACTTCTTCACCGTGACGGCGTGCTCCTCCGCCACCGCAACCGCCAGCAGCTGCTTCAGCTTCTCCAGTTCCACGATTTGAGCCAGGACGGCGGTTTTAGACCTGAGTGTCTCCTCCTGCTCCTTGTTCAGCACCTTGCCTTGGGCGACCGAGTCCTCCATCTGGATGATGCGTTTCTACTTCTTGCGCAGGGCGCGGAGGCACTTGTTGATCAAGCTGAGAACCGGTCCGTCGGTGGAGGCGGATGGAGTGACGGGGCGAGTGGTGGCGGGGGTCGGTGGCGCATTGGCTGCCATGGCAGGGAAGAAAGATCGGCGGCGATGGGGAGTGGAATGGATTTGTTTGCGGTTGCAGCAGACGAAAGAGTGGAATGAAAATAAATTGTAATGATCAAGTCAATAAAGAAGAACCCTATCTGTGTCTCGGTGCAAACATACATCCGGTGGCTGCCCAGCGCGCTGCAAGCATAAAATGACGTCGTTTTATGTTATAAATGATATCATCGCGTATACTGTCATCCAAAACGACGTCGTTTCGTCGTTTTATGCTCGCAGCAAAACGCTGCGCAGCACCGGATCTCTGTCCGTCTCTCTGCTTTTTTTCTGCCAGTGATGGTATTATATGAGGAAAATTGTCCACGGTCTAGATTAAAATATTTTTAATTTTAATTTAGTGTGAAAATAATATATTTTAAATTTGTGTACTTTATTTAAATTCTAAAATATTATATTTCTTATTTTTGAATCTCAACTCAACGTAAAATTATTTTATTTCTTATTTATTACTTCATTCGTCCTCTAATACATGTCATTTAAGATTAATTTGAGTAGACTAAGGTGAAGCTAAGTTGAAAAAATTTAATAAGTGGGAGATTTAATATATTTCTTATTGTTAGAGATATAATATTTGAAAGTTTCCAAATATTGTCATTTTTTTATTTTAGATAGAAATTCTATTGACTTAGTATCTATACCTTATAAATAAGGTTGTTTATTCTCATTGTAAAAACAGTAGTCAATATCAACAATTTCTTCTCTAATAATTTCTTTTCTTCTTTCTGAGTGAATTGTAAGTTAGTAGTGTTTTGCCACATATCTAAATTTTTAGGGTTTCTAATATTTGATTGTGTTTAGGTGCGTTTTGGTTTATGGACTCGGAGGCGCCTATTTCGAATCTGAAGCTGGCAAAATGTTGCGATTGCGATTGCAGTTATTGCTCTGCTGGTGTTGGGAAATCATCTCACCGTGCTATGAAACATGAAGTGGATGGGCTTGAGGATGAGGAATGGCTTGTTGCTAATGGACCTAGTTACCCTGTCTGTTCCATTGCACGAGTTCAGATTGAAAATGAATGTGATGCATTGCGCGAAATGGTGAATAATCAGCGGCAGTCAATGTTGTTTTGTGGCAAATTCATCCCACAAAGGTAGTGGGGGAGTACTATGCTCCCTCCAAGGCCATATATAAGGAGGCCCCCTCCTTCCTTCCAAAACACACCAATCCTAAGCTACTATCTTCTAGTAAGCTAAAGGATACTCTTTCCCCCTCTG
>NQLW01000024.1:1692821-1705271 GCA_002312845.1 Kalanchoe fedtschenkoi
GGCACATGACCAGCAACAGATTTCGGCATTGGAAGCCTTTTGAAAGTGATTCAATCACTTACTTGTGAAGATATGGCACCTGCAAGACGCATGCCAATGAGCAAGCCGTCAATTTTCTGTATCTTCCCATTTCTGGCAGTATTCATATGGGTTGCATCAATTGTTTTTTTGGAGACAAGACATAAATGAAAGCAAATGTACACGAGGTTACTAATGCTCTTAGATCGAGGATGGAGATGTCTTCCATGCTTCTAGTATAAATCTATATCAATTTCTATGTCCCTGTTCGATTTGTGAACACCAGTAGGTGCGACAAGCCAGCACATATTGATTTTACTTTTTATTCAGATTTTTCTAACCGCAAAAAAAGAGTGTAAGGTGTAGGTCGTTACACCAGTAGGTGCGACAAACCAGCACATATTGATTTTACTTTTTATTCAGATTTTTCTAACCGCAAAAAAAAGAGTGAAAGGTGTAGGTCGTTTTTTTGTTGTTATATGTGGCTACGGTGCATGAATATGTGGATGTATAGACGCAAATTCTTACATGCTCCAGGAGTACCTACTTCCTCTGACGACGTCGTTTAAACAAAACGACGTCGTTTTGTTTAATGGAAATAGCTGTATATTTTTCAGAAAATAATCTGAAGAATATACAGCTATTTCTGATGAATATCGATGAGTTTCTGATGAATATGAAATTAAAAATTAGTAAATAATTAATAAGAAAATAAACTGGTAAGTTCATAAATATTTTCTGACGAATATATATGCAATTCTGGTGAATATCCGATGAATTACGATGAAGATAGATGCATTTCTGCTGAAAATGGAAGCAAGTTATTCAAAATAGACCATAAAATAATCTGATAAATATAGAAGCAATTCTAGTGAATATATAAGTATTTCTGATGAATATCGAGACATTTCTGAAGAATATGAAAGCAAAAATAATTAATAAAGACCAAAAAATAATTTGATAAATATAGGAGCAATTCTGATGAATATATAAGCAATTCTGGTGAATATCGAGACATTTATGAAGAATATGGAAGCAAAAATAATGAATAAAGACCAAAAAATAATCTGATATTTTTACTTCCATATTCTTCAGAAATGCCTCGATATTCACCAGAATTGCTTATATATTCACCAGAATTGCTTCTATATTTATCGGATTATTTTTTGGTCTTTATTCATTATTTTTACTTCCATATTCTTCAGAAATGTCTCGATATTCACCAGAATTGCTTATATATTCACCAAAATTGCTTATATATTCACCAGAATTGCTCATATAGGTATCAGATTATTTTATGGTGTATATTCATTATTTTTGCTTCCATATTCATCAGAATTCATTGGATATTCACCAGAATCGCTCCTACACAATAAAATAATCTGATAAATATAGGAGCAATTCTGATGAATATTGAAGCAGTTCTGATGAATATCCAATGAATTCTGATGAAGAAAGAGGTTTAATACGTTTTTACTATGAAATACAAAAAACGACGCAGTTTTGTAAAATATAAAATGAAGGCATAAGGAGAATCAAATAAAACGACACCGTTTTGAATACATTCAAAACGACATCACTCGAGGGAGTACCTCCTCCCGGAGCACATAAGAACAACCAAGGCCGGCTCAATCCATTGGGGGGCCGTGCAAAAAAATTTTGAGACTAAATGACTCTATCCTTTACCGTTTGTATTTTTTCTTTATCCCACAAGTGTGTTGGATTTTCAGATGTGTAGTTGTAAGTTTAAACAAGTTATGTTCTCAAGTAGAAATCAAGAAGAATTTTACATGGGTAGTTCGGTTTTGCACCTTAAAATTTAATATTTGGGTTTTTCAAAATTGATTAATTTAGTTTTTAAAATTTGTGAGGCCTTAATTTGGTTGGGGGCCTGTGTGCAGTTGATCCACTGGCACAGGCGGCCCTGAAAACAACAACTCATGTATAGATGTACACGTCTGGAAGAACCATGCCCGTCTTGCACGGATTCTCCATGCCCATCTTCTTCCTGCTGTTCCGGCAGAGGAACCAGGCTGATTTGGAGAAGCTCACCCAGGAAGTGTCGAAGTATGCTCTGTACTTCGTCTACCTGGGGCTGATCGTCTGCCTGTTGTCCTACGCCAAGATCTGCTGCTGGATGTACACCGACGAGCGGCAGGTCAGTGCGTGGAGCGTGGAGGAGGAAGTATCTGGAAGCCGTGCTGAAGCAGGACGTCGGATTCTACGACAGGGATGCTCGCACGGGGAGACATCTTTTGTTCACCGTTTCAACAGACACTTCCTCGTCTAGGATGCCATCAGCGGGAAGATAGGGAATTTCATACACTACCTATCCACTTTCTTGTGAATCAGATCGGTCTTGTGAATTAGGAGCCTGCGCTGTTTTGCGACCACCATACTTGAGAACATACTCTACAGCAAGCCTGATGCGGATCGGGCAGAAGTGGAAGCTGCAGCTTGCGCCGCGAATGCTCATAGCTTCACATCATTGCTTCCGCACGGATACAACACTCAGGTTGGGGAGCGGGGTGTTCAACTCTCCGGCGGGCTGAAGCAGAGGATAGCGATAGCCCGAGCGATGCTGAAGAACCCGGAGATTCTCCTCCTGGATGAAGCAACGAGTGCCCTCGATTCAAGATCTGAGAGCCTCGTCCAGGAGGCGCTCGACCGCCGGCAGAACAACCGTGGTGGTGGGGCACCGCCTCTCCACCATCAGAAACGTCGAGTCCATCGTAGTCATCCAGCATGAGCGCCGTCGGGTCTGTTCTCGCCGGGTTCATCGGTCACATGTTCGCCATCGTGATATGATCGAGGTGTTCTACTACAAAGACCGAACAAGATGGAGCGGAAGACAAAGGAGTATGTCTTCATCTACATCGAAACTGGGATCTACGCTGTGATCGCTTATATGATCCAGCACTATTTCTTCAGTATCATGGGCGAGATTCTCACATCGACGAATGATGCTGGCCACTATTCTGAGGAATGAAGTCAGATGGTTCGACGAGGACGAGCAGAACTCAGGTCTTCTCACAGCTCGCCTCGCCACTGACGCAGCAGACGTGAAATCCACCATATCAGAACAGATTTTGATCATATTGTAGAACATAACTTCCCTACTCATTTCGTTCATCGTGGCTTTCATCGTGGAGTGGCGCGTTGATGCGAGCTATGCGCCAGGTGTCGAAAGGAGGACAAGGCGTGACCAGTGCAGGTCCAAAAGGTATCCAGAGGCAATTTGGAAGGTGTGAATAGCCTGCCTTGCAGAGTTTGTTATATGACAGAGAAAGTCTACTATCTAGCTTGCATTTTGCATTCCATTAAGAGTTTGTTGCACACACGGTATATAATGGTTGGAAATGAATGAGAAAGATAGACTAGAAAATCATCTTATCTTTCTTCAATCAACCCCTATCTGTCCCTCTCCTTCTTCATTCTTGTTTACCTTGTTCTGCATTTGGTTAGCCCCATCATTGGTGCTTTCATTGAGAGCATTAAATGCCGACCAATAAAGAAATAGCCAGCCAGCTTGCAGAATTTAAGCTGTCTATGGCAGAAGCTTTGCAAGCCTAAACCCAAGCCTTGCAAGATCAGGGTCATCGTCATGAAGAGCAAATACAAGCTCAAAATCAGACCATGGAGCAACATAGACAACGTCATGAGGAGCAGTTTGCTTATATAAGGAAGAAAACTAGGACTTCTCCTAAGATAATTAGGATTTCTATCCCTAGTAAGATAGGAATGTAGTGCTTCTCCTGAACTAATTAGGATTTCTATCACTGATAAGATTGGAACTATTATTAATAGGTCTAGGCCCACAGTCCAAATCCTATTGTTTGTCTAATTTAAGTCCAAGCCCAAATTTTTACTAAAAGCCCACTAAACTTATTTTGTGGATTCTGGACAGGTCAGATGGACTTTTGACACTTGATTGGATCCATTTGAAAGAAGACTTCAAGAACTTTTCAAATTTGACACGCGATAAGCCAGCTCCGAGTTTGAATAAATTATGGGATTTGAACTCGATTTATGCAGCGTAGTCACTTTAGTAACTCCTTTCATATTTCTAAGGACAACAAAATCATCACAATAATTTAGTAGCATCCAATCCTTAGAAAGATCTGTATGAACACTTAGGAATCACCTGATAGTTTAATTGATGGGCACGAGCTCGAGTAATTGGTCCGTGAACAGGAATTACCGGACTTATCGGATGTGTATCCGACAGAGACAACGACTCCTCATTAGATGACGTGATGCCCTCATCATCCTCCCCTTCTTGCATTTGACTCATCCTCGGCTGTAGCTCTTCCTCTGTTCCCAAGTACGGTTTTAAATCTGCAACGTTAAACGTGGGACTAACTACAAAATCTGCTGGCAAATCAAGCTTGTATGCATTATCATTAATCTTTGCAAAACTTTGAAAGGACTAGCAGTTCTAGGCAACAATTTAGATTTTCTCAATGTTGGAAATCTTGCTTTCCTAAGAAGTAACCAAACTAAATCACCGGGTTCAAAGGTTCTATGCCTCTGTCCCTTACTACCAACAAGTTTATATTTAACATTCATGCGCTCTATATTCTCCTTAGTAGTCTCATGTATTTTCAAAATCAATTCAACATGTTTTTTTGCATTAAGATTTGCCTTCTCCGAAGATGAAAGAGGTAACAAATCAATAGGAGCATGAGGCACAAAACCAAAAACAATCTCAAAAAGGCACATTTTTGTAGTAGAATATAATGAACGGTTATAAGCAAACTCAATATGAGGCAAACACTCTTCCCACATTTTTATGTTTTTCTTCAAAACAGCCCTAAGCATGGTAGATAATGTTCTATTCACAACTTCAGTTTGACCATCAGTTTGGGGGTGACAAGTTGTTGAAAATAAAAGTTTAGTCCCCAACGTAGCCCATAAAGTTCTCCAAAATGGCTGAGAAACTTAGTATCACGATCAGAAACTATTGTATTTGGCACACCATGCAAGCGAACAATTTCACGAAAGAACAAATCAGCAATATGAGTTGCATCATCACTCTTGTGACAAGGTATAAAATGTGCCATCTTAGAAAATCGATCGACAACAACAAAAATTCTGTCCCTCCCCTTCTTTGTTCTAGACAATCCTAAAACAAAGTCCATAGAAATATCTTCCCAAGGCACATTCAGAACAAATAAAGTCATATATAAACCATGTGCATTAAGTCGTGAATTAGCATTTTGACATGTCGTGCAGCGTGCAACAAATCGCTCCACATCTATTCGCATCTTTGGCTAAAAGAAATGACCAGCGAGTATATCCTCTACCTTTCTCACTCTGAAGTGTCTCATCAACCCACTTGCGCCTCCTGTAGCAACAACAAACGAATGGAGCTAGTTGGAATGCATAGCTTGTTAGCTTTAAAGACAAATCCATCATTAAGAACAAATTTATTCCATGTTCGGCCCTCTTTACAATTATGCAAAACATCTTTAAAATCATCATCATGTATGTACTGATTTTTAATTGTCTCTAAGCCAAATATTTTAAAAGCAAGTTGTGACAACTTGTTATACCGCGTAGATAAAACATCAGCAATTACATTTTCCTTACCCTTTTTGTGTTTTATGACATAAGGAAAAGACTCAATGAATTCCATCCACTTGGTATGCCTACGGTTCAGGTTTTCTTGACTCTGAATATGTTTCAATGACTCATGATCAGAATGTATAACAAATTCTTTGGGCCACAAAAAATGTTGTCATGTTTCTAATGTGCGAACTAGAGCATATAATTCCTTATCATAAGTAGAATAGTTCAAACTAGGTCCATTCAATTTCTCACTAAAATATGCAACTGGTTTGCCTTGTTGTATCAACACGGCTCCTAATCCAATTCAACTCGCATCACATTCAAGTTCAAAAGTCTTACTAAAATCAGGAAGTTGAAGTAATGATGCATGTGTTAACTTATCTTTTAGTGTGATGAAGGCATCCTGTTATGCACTGCCCCAAGTGAATGGTACTCCCTTTTTGGTAAGCTCATGCAATGGTGCTGAAATCTTTTACAAAACAACGTTAAAATCCAGTAAGTCCCAGAAAACTCCGGACTTGAGTAACCGTTTTAGGAGTTGGCCAGTTTTGTATTGCTTCAACCTTGGCGCAATCAACTTCAATTCCCTATGGAGTAACAACATAGCCAAGAAAAGAGACTCGCTATGTGCAAAAGGTGCACTTCTCAAGTTTACCAAATAAACGTGCAACACGCAAAGCATCAAAGATAGCACGCAAATAGTCTAGATGTTCCTCTTGTGAATGACTATAAATCAGGATGTCATCAAAATACACCACTACGAATATGCCAATGAAAGCACGTAAAACTTCATTCATCAATCTCATGAATGTGCTGGGTGCATTAGTTAAACCAAAATGCATTACTAACCACTCATATAAGCCAAACTTAGTTTTAAACGCAGTCTTCTATTCATCTCCTAACTTCGTGCGAATCTGGTGATATCCACCACGCAAATCAATTTTTGAGAATACCAAAGAGCCACTTAATTCATCTAGCATATCATCTAACCTAGGAATATGATGACGATATCTGATGGTTATATTATTTATTGCTCTACAATCGACACACATGCGCCATGATCCATCTTTCTTAGGAACTAAAATCACCGGAACAGCACAAGGACTAAGAGATTCGTGCACATAACCTTTATTAAGCAGTTCCTGAACTTGGCGATGTATTTCCTTAGTTTCTTCAGGATTGGTCTGGTATGGTGCACGGTTAGGCAGAGATGCTCCGGGAATTAGGTCAATTTGATGTTCAATTCCACGAATTGGAGGTAGCCCCAGTGGTACGTCCTCAGGAAAAATGTCAATGTACTCCTGCAAAAGGTTAGTGACAACAAGAGGCAAAGAAGAAGATATATCCTTAAATGAAAATAAAGCTTCTTTGCAAATCAAAGCATAACAAATAGAAGTATTACAATCTGATTGATGCATATCAAATTTGGTAGCAATACAACAAGCACCTTAATTTCAACTTGATTTTATTTTTCTTTTCAGGAACTAGTTTAGGATTTCTCTTTTTATGTTGATCAAGTTCTTTTACCACACTTTGATTTTCTGTTTTTGTAAGCTCTTGATTTTTTTTCTTTACTAGCTCTAGCATTTTCATCCTTTAAAATACCTTTAGGAGACATAGGGTGTAACACAATTTTCTTATTTTGATGAACAAAAGAATATTGGTTAGTTCTACCATGATGCAAGGAGTCTTTATCATAATGTCATGGTCTACCTAATAATACAGAACATGCTTGCATAGGTACTATTAGGGGTGTAAGGGTTTCGGGTTGACCCAAAATCCAACCCAAATAAACCCAATTAAACTGAATTCGGATTAAACTATTTTATTTGGATTGGGTTTTGAGTTGTACTTTTTGAGTTGGGTTGGGTTGGGTTAGTCACTGGGTTGGACAAATTGAATTCGCATTTACCCAAATTGTAAAACACAACTTGAATTACAAATATATAAAAAAAATTAAAAATATAAAAATATAAAAGAAAAATATTTAAAAAATAATTTTTTAAATGTTTTTATTTTTTAAATTTTTTATTTCTTTATTAATTAAAATAAATGGGTTGACCCAAATTCAACCCAAATTAACAATTTTGAATTTGGGTTGGGTTGGGTTGTTCTGAATTTGGGTTGAGTTATTTTATTACAAATGAATTTGGGTTATGAAAAACTCAACCCAAATTCAATTCTCAACCAATATTTACACCCCTAGGTCCTACATCACGGTCAATACCATCATCATAAGAACCAATAGAAAATTGAACTTTTGCTAATCGTGTTACCTTTACCTTACCGTTGTTATTAAACCATTGAATGTAGTATGGCTGCGGTTGTGGCTTAGTAGTCAAAGCAAACTTCTCTATAATATCAGAACTTGCCAAATTGTTGCAGCTCCCTCCATCAATGATAACACGGCATGAGCGCTCTTCGATAACACATTTTGTGTGAAACAAATTGTGTCGCTGGTTATGTTCTGCTTTCTCCATGTGCGCATAGCACTCGCTGCACAATGAGACTTTCATAGCGTTCTGCATCTTCAGCATCAATGTGTTTTTCTTTGTCATGCTTTTTATGAATCCCATCATAATCAACTACAAGTAAAGTGTATGTATCTTCATCTAAATCACTAGCAGACGAATATCCACCATAATCGCGTATAATCAATATGCGTTTGCTTGGACAATCTTTGCGCACATGACCATATCCTTGGCATTGTAAGCATTGAATATCCCTTGTTCGTCCAGTTGACACAATAGACGAAGAACTCTTAGTAGATGTTGGAGCTGATCTCTTGGTTTCTTGGAATGTGTGAGGTGTTGAATTTGATGTAAATGAGCGTGGCTTGATGTCTAAGGAAGGCACAATAGCTACTCGATTTGATGGCACCGTAAAAGTGCGTTGAGACCAGGAATTAACACTACCTGTAGGTAAGTTAGTCTTCATGCTTGCATGACGTCCCTGCACCTCCCTTTCAGCTTTACAAGTAAGATGAAATAAACGAGTAACAGAATTGTATTCCTTGTAACTTAAATTTCACGATTCAAACCTCCCATAAATCTAGCCATAGTTGCCTCCTCATCTTCTACTAAACCACAACGTAACATAGCTATTTGCAACTGTTGATAATAGTCCTCTACGATTTTAGTACCTTGCCTAAACTGTTGTAATTTATTTAACATATCACATGCATAGTATGAAGGAACAAATCTAGCTCACATTATTCTTTTTAATGCATCCCAAGTTAGCTGCTGCTTTTTGTTCCTGTATTCGCGCGTGTCAGCTAGTTCGCCAATTTACTTGTCTTCAGAATCCCAACTCTTATTTTACTTCAGATTTGTTCTTCAGTCAGATTTGCAATTTCACTTGCTTATTCATCTTGTTATTGTTGGTTCTTCGATTGCTTGCAGGTATAAGGATCTCCGTGGTCAGGTTGATCGTGCTTCCGCAAGATCAGTAATACTTATAGAGTAGATGCAATGATTGCTAGGGTGCAACATTCTGGACACTTGTAGTTGGATCGCCAACGTCTCCTCCTCCCAAATCAAAACCCTATCTCATCGAAAGATCGGGACTACACAAACTTTTATCATGAAAATTATTTTGACAAACCTCTTTCACACCCTTAAGCCTGGAACCATCTGTCATTTCCTTCAACACTTATGAAAAGAGGCTTCATTTTTTGTTGTGCGCAGGGCCCCCCAATTTATCTGGGCTAGCCCTGCTAATCTGTCATCTAATCCATATGAAGTATGTCATGAGTTGGTGTGTGGCTAATTTGGTCATGTATGGTTTTTATGAAAAACACTAGTTCATATAAAATCTGCCATCTGATCCATATAAAACACTTTAAGAGTTGATGTATGTCCAATTTGGGCTCGGATGATTGTATAAAAGAAACTCTAATCCGTGTAAAATTTCTCGGTAAAATGTCCATGTTGAATGAGTTAGTTTTGCGGTTATGGGTGATTAGATAATGTATTCAACCGAGTGGTTAAGAGAGGCAAGGGAGAGCAAATGATGGGATCGTTGGAGTCGGATGAATGTGCCAGCAAAGAAAGCAATGTCATTCTCTATGAGTAGTGTCATTAATTTATTTTTTTTAACAAAACACAATTTTATTCAAAAAGGCATAAGGCCAAGGTTGCACAAGGCGGAGTACAAAGGGCGCTAAGCACCTAGGCCTGGGCCTGGGGCGTAAACAAACTCAGCGAAGCCGACTAGAGAGGGAGGCGCTTGGACTCCAACCGGCACTTGACGCGGACATCCGCTGGGAGGGAGGAACTGGAGAAGTCGTTAGCATCCTGTCCCGATAGGTTGAGCAGGTCGTAGCCAGGGCTCTGGCCGCTCCATTGGCTGATCTATTGATGAGGGAGATGGCCAAAATTCAATCAGGAAGCCCGTAGGCCACTGACCATTTCCTGGCCGCGAACGATCCCACGTCCCTGTCCCACTGTAAGGCCACCTCTCCGAGGTTCAACAGATGCGCAAAATCATTAATTTTGCTTAAGATTAATGGAATATCCGCCATAAAAGCCTCTGAGTTGAAGAAGCAGGAGGCTCCGCCGATATGATGACCCTAGATCGATCAGAAGATGAAGGTTGCGGTGTGCTCCTTGCAGGCAATGTTTGCAGTGACCCCGATCGAGGACGGATCCCATTCTGAAGGTTGGCGCCGATTCAGAGAGGTGAGCGGTTCATCCGTCCAGGCGAAGGAAATCAGGCTGAGGTTCATCTGGGGAACCTCCATTTTTGGCAAATGAGACTCCATTCTAATCTTAACCAGGACTCCTAAATTGGTTTTGAAAATCTTTTCATTCGGCCAGGGGAGGGGGTCTCCATAAGAGGCAGCGCAACAGATCTTCCAGATTTCCCACACTCCAGCGTTGAAGAGGATTAGATTCACTACATCACGCCTGGACTTTATGCTGGATCGGCTTACCCATACCCGCCAAAGGGATTTAAAGTTGCTTGCGCCACACGACATTCCAGCCAGCTCTCCCAACCATTTCCAGATGCGTTGAGCCAGCTCCCCCTGCACGATTAGGTGGTCCTCTGATTCAATGCGCGGGGAAGAGCAGCATCTACATCTCGAGGCTAGCTGGAACCCTTATTTCTGGAGGAAGGTGTCCACTAGAAGGATTCCATGCCTAATTTTCCAAAGCAGGTAGCTCATTTTCCTCGGAATCACTGGCAACCAAATCTTCCTCCACGCTTTACACGGCGGCCTTGGAGGGGTAAAGATTTTGAAGAAGGCTTTTACCGATATATCCCCCGAACACTGCCTATTCGAGGTCCATTTGTCAGGTCGGTTCGAAAGATGCAAATTAGCAAGAATGTTGTGCCCGCGCTTTGGCAGCCGAGGAAGAATCAGGCCTTTTAACTCCTCTGACGCCATCAGCCTCGCTATGGATCCATTAAACGAGATGCCATCCGACTTTGAGATTCTAGGCAGACACCAAGGGCTGACCTAGAGCTGACAGTCTCCCTTGCAAATTTTTACGAAAGAGTCCTCTTTGATCCGGTTGATAAGCGGCCACATGTGATTCCAAAGGCTATTCTTCCTTCTCCTTGTATTTTCCGCGTACTTGGTAGCTACGAACTCACTTGGGGGGAAGATTGGTTGATAACTTTCCAGGTTAGCCTTGCGTACTTGCGTTTCATTTTTTCAATTACTGTCCGAAGACTCCGAATTATTTGAAATATGTGCAAAAAAAAAATTATATAATAAAATTTATAGCTATACTTATAAACTAATTCTCAACAATTATTTTATTTAATGCATAAATTAGAAATGAAAGAGGGGGTTGAAAAGTGAGTGGAGGGTT
Source organism: Kalanchoe fedtschenkoi (assembly GCA_002312845.1). Classification (NCBI taxonomy): domain Eukaryota; kingdom Viridiplantae; phylum Streptophyta; class Magnoliopsida; order Saxifragales; family Crassulaceae; genus Kalanchoe; species Kalanchoe fedtschenkoi. The sequence goes on from NQLW01000024.1 coordinate 1,704,230, forward strand.
CCGAATCAGTTTGTTGGAAGCAAAATCTGGAAGCGCGTGATGGTGCTGCCGGCATCACAAAGGTTGAGAGAGTATTACAATAATAATAAACAGCAATCGACTTGACGAGACAACGACTATTAGGTTAGGTTAGACAGGCAGGCAGGTAAAATCCCAGCTTGTCTTTCTTCTTCATATCAGATCCTTAGAAATTCTGTCTCCGACTGGCTGCTTCATTTTCATACCGAATATGTTTTATTTCCGACCAAAACTCATTTCCCCGACTGCCTCTCTTCAACTCAAACTTCTCATTCTTTCCTTTACTTTCATCTCCTTTGATTTCTTTTCTTGTCTCATAAACATCCTTTCCGTTCTTAGTGCGGCTATTCCAATATGTTGGGTTGTGAGGTGGTGTTGTGAATATGAAAGAGAGGAACACTACATCCACTCTCCACCGAATTCTACTCAACTGTACACCCCAGGTACTCTACTTTTTCTCTGTTTGCGTTCCTCACAACTTTGCTGTACAAATTGGACTCCGTCCCTCTCTTTACCACTCTTTTGGCCACATGACAATCGCTCTGCGTCTTTTAGCATCATAAATCAATTATGTGTTCATGTCCTTTATTTTTCTTGGATTTTCATTTATGTATTCCATGTTAAACACATTACTATCACAATTTTCCTTCATTACTACAGATTTTGGCTTTTACCACGCTTTTATTTACCACGCTTTAATATTTTACCACGCTTATTAGTGTATGCGTGGTAAATAATATGAGAAAGCGTGGTAATAGGTTACGACCGTATCTCCGGTATTTTTGACAGAACCTATTACCACGCTTTTGGAAGAAAAACATGGTAATAGGTTCTGCCAAAAACAGTATCGTTTACATAACGGACTTATTACCACTCTTAAACAAAAAGTGTGGTAATAGGTTAAATTTAATAACACGCTTACAGATATAAGCGTGGTAATAACACTATTATAAATTTTAACTTTTAGCACGCTTTAATTTATTATCACGCTTTTTAAAATAAATGTAGTAAATAATTCATATAA
>NQLW01000024.1:1707565-1735765 GCA_002312845.1 Kalanchoe fedtschenkoi
ATATTAGTAGAAACGTGGTAAAAGCCTAGCGAAGCGTGGTAAAAAATCAGCGTAAGTATGTCTCTCATCTCTTAAATTTAATCTAACAACCCACGTTTCATCTATCCAACTCTCACTCAACCACCTGACTCCTCTCCTCCATCAACTCCACTCTTTCGTCTCACCGTCGAGTCTGATTTCAATTTCAGCATCGTCACCTCGAAGTCTGTCGCCGCCCTCATCGCTGCCGACGACTTTCTGCCTCATCCACGTCTCTCGTTCTTATGCCACTGTCCGAAGAATCAACCAACCAGCGCCTCCATCTAACAAGATCTGATTAGATCTGACCAGATCTGCTGGCTTCTTAGCCCAATCCATACATCTGCTGGAGAAGACGTGCCACACATCTCCTTAGAGCCATGCCAACAAAGGAGCAGCCATAGATCTAGCCATGGAATAGCAAATGCAACCTTAACATCATAGGTATTTGAATCTATGCTTCTCTCTCTTTTGGTCTCACCCATCTCTTTTGGGCTGTTTCAGATGCCTCCCGTTAGGCTTGTGAACAGGAAAGTGACTTGTGCGTGGAAACTGTTTGATAAAATGTAGCTTAGGAGTTGTGGAAGTTTTATTTTTATTTGGATTTCTTATGTATTTTCATTCTTAGTTATTATTATTTATCTGATGATCAGAAAGACTTAGTGACCACAAATGTGAGCTTGCGTGGAAACTGATTTGTGTGATGTTTTTTGGTAAATTTTTGCAGGCACAACAAGCTCACATTTGCTCCAGGAGAGGTCATTCGTTGATGCCAGCAACATACTAACTTACAAACAGCATACCAACCATAAAAAATATGAAACAATCCAATCAAAAACAATAATAAACAATAAAGCGTGGTGAAAAAGGTTTTAAAATAAAAAATATAAAATACCTATTACCACGCTTTTAATCATAAATGTGGTAATAGGTTGTGTCTTTCACCACGTTTTGTGCATTAAAGCGTGGTGTTAGGTTTGGACCTAATACCACGCTTTATACAAAAAGCGTGGTATTAGGTTTAAACCAAACACCACGCTTTAGGCGTGGTAATAGGTTCGTGATCTATTACCACGCTCTGTACTTTATCAATTACGACGCTCGTTTTCACCACGCTTGGCAAACATGGTAAAAGCCTATAAATAAGTGTGGTATTAAGCCCACATCTGTAGTAGTGCTTTCTTATTTGTAGAGCATCTGAGAAGCATATGTAACCAATATGCTATGGGTTCTTTCTTCTGTTTGCATCCTGTGTTTTGTGCAGTCTTATTATGTTGGGTGTATTTGAAACTAAAAAACAGAAGTCACCTTATTTCTGATTTCTATATCTCATAGATTCTCCTTCGCCATTTGCAGGCAAAGGCGTATGGCGGTTGTGTGGCATCCAAGGTACCTGAAGTTGAACATGATATGTGTCTGAAAGAGTTTCTAAGACTGAAGATTTGCACGCAAAATACGGTATTTAGTTTTAAGTTGCTGCATGTCCTGCACTGTATTTATGATTTGAATCTAATACCACTCATTCAGTTTGACTATCACTAAATGTCACTGTTGGTGGATTTCTCGGTCATAGCTCAAGCGCAAAGCTTAAATCTTGTAGCCGCTTTCTTTGGAAGTCTACAACAAACTCTGGAAGTCCATTTATACATCTGAGGTACATTTTCTGCTGACTTGTAACGCTTTGTTCCCAAGAATGAGAGAGAATGAGAGAGAAAGTGTTTGAAAGTAGAGGAGAAGAAAGGTGTTAGGGTGGAGAGACCTCTCCTCTCACCCGGCACGCGCAGCGGAACATCAACACGAGACACCCACATGAATAAAACGCACCAACACATGTATGAAGTACGAAAGAAACACACAATATTTTTTAACGTGGTTCAACCCTCCAACAGAGCCTACGTCCACAATCTCCACTATTTATAGATATGTATTACAAGAATGGACTCACCTCTCAACACTGTTGATACATACCTCTCAACTCTCTCATAGGTTTTCTCTAACAAAAAATCTACAAAAAATCCTACACCACACTCAAGAAGAATTTCTCATAAATTCTTCTGGAGGACCCCACCAAGTCTCTCAAATTATTCATACCACTAGGACATCCTATTTATAGGGTACTAATACTAAATCAAATTGGATTCCTAATCATACCAAAACATAATTTAGTAACCTACCAACAATAGGATTCCTTATATTAATCAACTTCCAAATAAGTTGTTTATCTCTTTCAACTTCATATTTAGAAATCTGGTCAATTTCCAACAAAAGGAAATGAGAGAATTTGAAGATGGAAACAAAAATGGTTGGTCTCGAGTTCAGGAGGTAGTTGGGGGAGAGAAGAGTAAAGAAATCTCACATTTACTAAAACATATGCATTAAAAGTTAAACTTTATTTGTTGAATAATAAAAAGGTAAAATCGTCTTTTGTACCCCAAATCCCTCCAACTCCTCCCAAATCGGAGGGAAGGAGAAGTTGGGTTCTAATCCATCCGATTCTCTCTGAGTCCCTCAATAAAAAACTCAGTAACACACTTTTTTATTTACTTTCCTTCCCTTTCTCTTTTAAATTTAACTCGGGAACACTACCATAGCGAAAAAAAAGTGCTTAGAGCCTGTTCAAAATTGATCTTAGATAATGGTTGACATTTACTGAAGTTGCCTAATATAGTAAACTTATATGCATTTTGCTTTATTGTTCTCTAGTGCTTAATTTTCCATTTCCCTAGTGGTATATCAAAGAAGTACCTTTGGTTAATGTTGTCACTAATTAATAAGGTCTCAAGTTATTCTATCAGGGAGCATGTTTGGAAAGGCTGGTTCCCAGTCAGGTGCTTCCTTCAATGGATCTGGTGCGCTTTCACATGTATATATCCGAAGTCCTCCTTTAAGATGCAAAGTACCAGGGTCAAGAGGCTTGTATTATGATGATGGCAATAAGTTGCTGATCGCTTCAACATCAGATCAGGTGACTCATTTGCATAACAGCTATATGCCTCTGAATAATTTGAGGTTCTTATGTTCTTCATTGAATGGACCTTCTAATGACATGGAGATCTCTTAATAGGTTTTTGCATGGAGAACTGTTCCCTTTTCTCCCACAGCGTCACCCACTTGTGATTTGATAAGCGAAGGACCTGTTTTATCAATTCGATTTTCTTTGGACGTTAAGGTCTTAGCAATTCAACGATCTCGTCACGAGATTATGTTCCAAAACAGAGAGACAAAGGAATGTTTTACGCATTGGTGTAAAACAGAATCTGAAAGCATACTGGGATTCTTTTGGACAGATTGCCCAACTTGTGATATTGTAATTGTGAAAACGAGGTGTGTGATAGGTTTTTTTTTTGAAAGTTAACTTGTACTTATATATGAATTTTCCTTTTGATAAAAATGTCATTTTGTATTTTTAAGTCAAATATTTCTCTCTAATTTCCTTTTGTTGTTTCAAAAGAAACTTTGTCATCTTTTTACTTCACCTTACATGAAGTGGGCTGACTTCTGCACCCTGTTATCTCAATGATTGCTTATGAGTACAACTGTTGCAGTGGGCTGGACTTCTTCGTCTACAAGTCAGAATCAAGTTCTATCAATCTGGTAGAGACAAAGCGATTGAATGTGAACTGGTATGTCTATACCCATGAAAGTCGTTTGGTTCTTCTATCTTCGGGAATGCAATGCAAGAACTTCACTGGTTTTCAGGTATTCATAGCTTTAACTCTGGCCTTAGGGATCATAGTGTTCAAATGAGCACATCTTAAGAAAGGGGGAGACGTAGCTGTTAAATATATGATTTTTTGAACACGCTAATTGTTGCCCATAATATTATCTGAAATTATTTTTCAATTTTGGAATTTTACTGTATCTGATTGTTCATATCATCCACTGTTGTTCAGCTTTCATCAGCAGGTTTAATTCGGTTGCCTAAATTTGAGATGGTTATGGCTAAGTCAGAGGCCAACAGTAAGCCTGTTTTAGCTGCAGAAGATACCCACATCGTTACAGTGTAAGCTTCCAACAGGAATTTATTCCTTTAATGATTGTTTTGTCAGTCTATAAGAAGCTTGCTCGTGATGTCATTCACAGATATGGCAGGATATACTGCTTGCAAGTTGACAAGGTCGCGATGCTTCTCCACTTGTACCGATTTTACAGGGATGCTGTTGTCCAGCAGGTTAATTTTTTCATCAGAATACTCATGTGGTTTTAAACATATTGACTGTGTCGTGGTATAGTTTAGCAATTGCTTATCAGCATAAAGCCCGTTCTCCATGCGTTATTTGTTCCAGAATACATGTTCATATATAAAGCCTTAATTCTCAAAGTTTAAGACTCTAATTTAATGAGACATCCTCCTTTATTTTGATATACATCAAGCCCGGCGTTGATGGTTAGGGGCATCTCCTGCCACCACCCTTGTGATTAGTGGATATTTAAGTTTTTAGTTGCTCATTCACAGAACATTTCATGCATGTTTGTAAGTCAAAGATTATAATTTCTGAGGCAAAAAAATTCATTTATATTCAGTGCTCCTTGCCCGTTTATTCTAGCAAGATCTCTGTGAGTGTGATTGATAATGTCCTACTGGTTCATCAAGTGGATGCTAAGGTGGTAATACTGTACGACATATTCGGAGATTCTCGAGCACCCATATCTGCCCCTCTCCCGATGCTTATTAGGGGGTTTGTAAGGACTAATTCATCGTCTCGATCTCTTAGTAGAGAAAATGACAGTGCAGAAACAAATGAGTTCAATAATGGAGTGAGTATATACGGGGATGACTGGACCTTTCTTTGTCCTGATCTTGTGTGTGACATTGGCAAAGGGCTTCTGTGGAAGATTCATTTAGACTTGGAGGCAAGTCCTTTAAGATAGGTCAGTTCTATGTTGGGTTTTGTACCATTATTATGTCATTCATTTATTTTTCCTTGCAGGCTATCTCTGCCAGTAGCTCGGAGGCTGCATCTATGCTAGAATTTCTGCAGAGAAGGAAGCTAGAAGCCAACCGGGTAGCTTCCAGTTTGCAATCGATTATATAGTGTCAAGTATTATCCAGTTTGTTTATGTTTGATAAGTAAAACAGAACGAATAGACCTTTGAGTGATGTGTCTAGGTGAAGGCATTAAGCATGTGTTTGGTTTAGGGAAAATTTGGTGGAAAGAAAAATTTTGGAAAATGTGGATTCACCCTTGAAATTCATCCTATTCTCTTTTTTGGTCAGGGGTGAAAAATGGTGGGAAAATGATAGAACATTCTTTATTTTAACCAAATTTCCTTTCTTTTTTTCATCTAATTTTCCTGAAAATGTTTCTTCTCATTTTGTCACAAATTTTCCTTTCCACCAAATTTTCCGTAAACCAAACACAGCCTAACAGTTTTTTTTTTAAATAAAATGTTTAGCTTGCTTGACATCTAGAAATATGGGTTTTTTTTTTCTTGTTGTGAGAATTTAGAGTCCTTGCATTATTTGTTTAGAATCTTCACAAGTAAATTGAACAAAGAAAAAAGTAACATGTGAATTTGTTTTAATTTTTTTTTCAGGCTAAACAACTATCATTGGCACTGGCACGTACAATAATTGTTGAACGAAGACCAATTTCTATTGTTGCAAAGGCAATGGATGTTTTAATTACTTCTTACTCGCATTCATGTAAATCGGGGATTTCTATAAAGGCGGTCAAAGCTGAAAAAGCCTCGTCATCAAGTATGGTGGTACAAGCAAGGAGCTCCATTAATGAATTAAATGAATCTGCTGGTATATGAATCTTAAAACCTATTGGATGTGACAGCTTGCTTAGTGCCAGCTTAAACTTCTTCTGAGAATCTTTATATGTTTCTGCTTCAGATTCCGACGATAATGCCAAAGTAAAAAAAGTTGCCTTTACAGATATGCAACCCAAAGGAAGTAGTACAAGCCAAGTGCTGTCTCAAGAAAAAGCAGCTGATAGTCGATCATCATCTTTTCATACCCAGGTGTCTGGTTCTAGTAGTAGACCTTTGAATGCTAATCTGGCAGAAACTGATTCTCAGTTGAGTTCGGCAGCAGTTTCACCCGATGAGATTTATAACTTTGTGTTCGCTCCTGTTGAAGAAGAGATGACAGGAGATCCCTCCTACTTGGTGGCTATCATCATCGAGTTCCTACGAAGGTGAAACAGCTATAATGATTCATACTTGTGATATTGCAGTTGGTTGCATATTTTATCGTTCAGTTTGTTTAGTTAGGTGTTATCATGCAGTATGTGTGGACAGCAAAAACTGTGGACAGCAAATTTGCTCAGGCCCTTGAAGCTTGGTTGTTCAGTTATTAGGTTTTGAGTGACTGCCTGCCTCTTCCTTCATGGTGGAGTGCTAGGCTATGTCTGGCAGTTTGGATTGTGCTGCCAATACAAACAAGACAATCATTCAGCATCTTTTACTGATATCCTTGATATTTTATTGTATCTATCCTCGCCTGCAGTGCTAATTTGGAGAAAGTCAAAGTGAATGCAAATCATTATATCTTGACCGTACAACTGCTGGCCCGCAGTGAACGGTATTCAGAACTGGGATCCTTTATCATACACAAGGTAATTGACCCATATGTGTGTTTCTCGACTTATCATGTAAATTAATCAAAGCTTTATGACGTGTATTAGCTTATTAAGAGATGGTGTTATAGCAAAGTGATTTAAGTGACAGATAGTTGACCCATCAAAAGAAGTGGCATATCAACTGCTCGAATCTGGTCGTCAGAATCTACAAACAAGGAAACTTGGTCTCGACATGCTAAGAGAACTTTCTTTACACCAAGATTATGTTGTAATGCTTGTCCAAGATGGATATTACCTAGAAGCTCTCCAGTATGTTTGGAAGTATAAGGTAAAAGCTGTGTCTGGCTTGGTTTCTCATATAGATAGCCTTCACTGACTAATATTTGCCATCAGTTATCTTCTTGATCAAATCAATCTCTAGCTTTGATGCCATGCTGATAATTTGAAAATCAAATTTACAAAGCCTGAAGCTGCTGTTGAATTAGTTGTATCCGATTTATGACACAGAGAACATGTATAACAAGTTTTGCTACCTGATTGACACTTATATTCACGTCCCTAATGGGATCTTTTGTTGAGGACTAAAAATTTTATTACTCACCTAACTAGCAGAATTTCTGAAGAATTTCACTAGTGAGAAAAAAATAATTGACTTAATCATGCTATCACCACAATCAATATAGGGTTAAGCCCATATTCCGTAGCTAGTATTATAGGTGGGATAGAACACTTACTGACAATATGACGTGTTTGGTTAAAAAAAAGTATTAATAATTTCAAAGATTTTTTTTTGCAAATCCAAAATATGCAGGATTAGTTATCCCACTGTTGTTCTTATCCGGATTAGTTACTTCGGGTTTTAGACAATTAATAAAAAAAATTGAAGTAATTCAAGGATATGAAGAATTGAAAGACACTTAGTGCATATGCATTCTAGATGACGCTAAATGGTTGACTTTTCTCATAAATATTTTGAAACCAAGTTTTAGAATTTGTAGTTAAATTTTTAAACTATATGAATTTCTGACACTGCATAATTATTGGGATTCGGGTGGTAATTCAAAGACTAATGTGGCACTTATACTCAACCCGCTTCTAAATGAAATGTATGCACAGGTAACTTCAGTCCGCCCGTCTATGTTCCTGGAAGCAGCAGCATCCTCAAACAACTCTCAACATCTAGCTGCAGTCTTGAGGTTCTTTTCTGATTTTTCTTCAGAATTCAGAAGCAGTGCAGAGCATCACACCTACTGCCACATCCTCAATGGGATGAACTCATCCATTTCCACCTGAGTCTGAAGTAGTAGCTGATAGTAGAACTTGTTTGTTTGTTTGTTGGGGGGCAAACGTGGTCCCTGAAGCAAAAATGTTGTATTGAGACAGCTGAAGTAGAGCAAAACAGATTCCCTTAAATTTGTAACACCCACTGTTTGGTAAAGTTGAATAACTCTGCACCAGGAGAGTCTCCATCGACCGAATCTGAAACTAGTATATAGTTCTGTCCAAAGTGAGCTTTGTTTTTTTTAATAAAAAGGAGATGATTTTCTTAACTTTTTATTAATTTGAATCAAACAACCTGATTCTTGGCAGTAAAAATAAACGGTTCATTCGGCCTAAGAATGAAAATAAATTAGTTAATCCAACAATACGAAATACGCATAACATCTAAATGAATAACTGATTTCAAAAAAATAAAAGATTTCCATTGGTTGATGACACAAAATTACCAATTCAAATTAAAAGTGAATCAAATTATTAAAAGATTCGATTTTGATGGTTACTATTCTATTATCAATTTGAGCTAAAATGTCAAGATTATATTTGTTTATTTTAGTAATTTACTATTCAGCTCAATAATAATAATAATAATTATTATTATTATTATTATTATTACTATTATTTTGGAAAGGTTAGTATATATTTTCAAATAAGAGATGAAAGGTACAAAACTATTCACAAATACACCGCCCCATGGAACTTTGGTTCCATCAAAAAATCTGCTGAGATCTAAGGCCTTAAGCCAAATAAAACAGGGGAGGAAACAGCCTCAACCCAGGACAATCTAACTCTGATTTTTGGGGAACAAAAACCAGCAAAACACAGCTCAAGGAGTTTTGAAATTCTCCACAACTTCCTGCCAGCTCTCCCATCTAACTCCCATGCTATTTTTTGATCAAAACATGGCTGGATTTCCACCATGCGAGCCCAAAGAAAGTTGATTCTGGTCTTCTTCATTCTCTGAATCCTGGCCAGGATAAACTTTAGGTCTTGGACAGCTTTACTGGTGACATTTGTAGCTTCTCATTCCTCTTGAGTGAACAATCTTCTGTTTCTTTCTCTCCAAATATAGTAGATTGCCAGGTTCACCACTGCCCTATAGGCATTTTTAATGCATGCTCCACCTGCAATACTCCCAATGGCAATATCAGTGATGTTTTTCCATAATGAATCATCACAATTGAAACCAATAATAAGCAGCAGAGTTTTAATGATCTGATTTGAAAAGCTGCAGTAAAAGAAGAGATGCATAGAAGTTTACATTTTAGTTTTGCATATCATACTTTTATCATCCACCAAGATACCAAATTTGATAAGTCTATCTTTAGTGGTAAATCTTTCTAAACAAGTCCGCCAAGATATAACAAAATGCTTTAGACTAGAGAGATTATTCCAACATAAAGGAAAAAACTGGAACAAACACACCTGGTTGGATCTTTCCAGCGCCTTATAGGTGAGATTTCCCTCCACCTTCTTGTTATTCTTATTATTCTTATTCTTATTATTATTATTAGTATTATTATTATTATTCTACACTAGAAATGCCATTTGGATTAAAAAATGCTCCATCTAAATTTCAAAAAATCATGAATGATATTTTCATGCCTTACAGCCAATTTATAATTGTCTACATAGATGATACTTTGGTATTTTCAAAAAATATACAAGAACATTTTAACCATCTAGACATGTTTAAAAAACTAGTCATACAAAATGGTTTAGTCATATCCAAACCAAATTGACTACAAAATTGACCTAATTGGTTTCTTTCCATAAAACTTATGCCTTTTAATTTGTTGATTCAACTTAATTTCATACAAAGAGATAACCCTTCTTGGACACAAGCTTGAATTAACAGTCTGTAAGTATAATTATCATTAGGAATTGTGATATTATCTTTCCTAAGAGTTTTCCTAACTCTCTCAGCAAATAAATGTGGTAATCCATATATGAATTTGGATTTCCAATGAGAACTATTACTCTCTGGCAATTCCATTACCCTATTAAGAAAAGCATCTTTATACCATCGAAAATCAGTTAGTGTTTTACACCTTAGATTTTGTAATAACGTTCTAAGATTTTGACTATTATCAGAAAATCTTCCCGTAAAATGTTCAAGGATTGTTATCATTAGCGTATAAACCGCATTTTCTACGATTTGATTGTTTTCCTGTTTTACAGTTGTAAGAATTTCTTCCTTATTTAAAGGAGTTAAATAATTATCCCACCAACCTTTTAGTTGGCCAGTGAAACCAGCAACTATCATGTTCGCTATATTGAAATCATTATTTCCTGCCACTTTACTTATTGATGAATACATACACATTCTGTGCACTAAATTATAAATTTATTTTTCTGTATAACCAGCTAGATTCCATTCGTAAATATTTTTGCCATTATAACTATTGTTATTAATGTATTCTTGTTCTTCGTGTAGAATATACACCGGAGATGGCCTATTATAATAGAATAGCCTTTGAATTGGCCTATCAGCATATTTGTGAAGTTTATTAATTTCATCCTGTATTACAGATTCATATTTTTTTATTGCTACTTTCAATTTTTTCAGCAAATTCATTATCTAGTGTAGAGATTTTTAATCCCTTAAACTTTTCATCTAACATTTTCTCTAAGTCTGTTATTGACTTCAGTTTATAATCTTTTATTTCAGGTGGCGGTTGGAAACTTTGAGTGGGTATTATTTTTTCCTTACCAGGTCTATGATTAGTTTCCTGAGCTATAAGCGTTTCTACTCTTTGTGTAAGCTTATCAAGCCTATCATGTAACGACATTATTTGTTCACCTAATACATTCAAGTAAATATTTTTGTAATTACTTTGTTCAATTATTTTATTAATTTGTTGAACTGTGACATGTAATGCTTATTTTTCAACCTAATATCAGATTTTTAGGTCATAATATTGAGCAAGGAAAAATAATTCCTATTAATAGAAGTATAGAATTTGCTTCTAAATTTCCCGATGAAATAATAGAAAAAACTCAATTACAAAGGTTTTTAGGAAGTCTAATTTATATATCACCTTATTATAAAAACTTAGCTGAAGATGCAGCTATATTATATGATAGGCTTAGAAAAAAATCCTAAACCTTGGACAGATGCTCATACGCAAGCTGTCAAAAAGATAAAAGAAAAGGTAAAATTTTTACCATGTTTATCTTTGGGAAACCCTAATTGGGAAAAAATTGTTGAAATTGATGCTTCGAATATAACATATGGAGGTACTTTAAAACAAATTAATCTATATAACAAACAACAATTGTTGGTAAGGTATCATTCACAGAAACAGACTAATAGCCAAAAAAATTATGCAATGGTAGGTAAAGAAATCTTAGCAATTGTTAAATGTGTTTTAAAAATTATTTATATAATCAAAAATTTACAGTTTATACTGATTGCAGTGCTGCTAAATATCTTTTTACTAGAGACTTTAAAAACGAAATATCTAAGCAAATGTTTGCTAGATGGCAGGCTCATTTAGCCCCATTTGATTCCCAAATTGTTTATAAAAAAGGGGAAGAAAATAGTCTCCCTGATTTCTTAACTAGAGAATTTTTGCAGGAATGATTCTAAGGGGAAAATTTCCCTACAGAGGCAGAGGTAATTATACCTCTAACTCTAATCGTGGAAGGGGTTATATCCCTTTTCTTATTATTCAACATGGAGACAAGAGGCTAATAGCTTCTAGTTCACAAATAAGTGAACAAGAATGGAAAGAATTCCAGGAATTTCAGAGGAAAAAATCTGAAGAAGAATCTTCTTCATCCTCTGCAGCATCATATGCTACAATATTATCTGAAGAGGCGAATAATATCCCCTTGATAATGAGTCTGAGAAAAGAAATAATATTTCTTTTGGAAGATAATGATCTTCAATGGGAAAAAGAGCCCTGGACAATAATGACCAGGTATTTGGATAATGCATCATATGTGGTAACGTCATACAAACCCAGAAATTATTTTGAGCAGATTTTAAAGATCAATAATTGTGATATTGAACATTTTTATTCTATGAATAAGAATGTTTATCAATATTCTAAAATCACAATTAAACGGATAATATCTGTACAAGAGTGGGGAATATCTCCTCTCCGTGAAAAGGAAGTTATACATCCTGAGACAAAATCTGTCTTGAAATATAATTATTGGGATTATATCCAAGCTTTTGAGAAGGTCTTTTTATATGAAAAATATAAGCACACATGGTTCATCAAAATTTGTGAACAAGTTTATAACAGTCCCGTACCTAGGGGTGTTCACCGGTCCAAAATCGGACCGGACCGGACCGGAACCGGTTTGGACCGGAACCGGAATCCAGAAAAAGTAAGGACCGAAGACCGGACCGGATTTGGATCGGTCTGGACCGGACCGGACCGGAAAATTCCGGGTTTGGACCGGACCGGACCGGTTTGGACCGGAATCATAAAATATAATTAAATTTTAATAAAAATGTGAATTAAATATAATTTTATTTATGTATTAAATAAGATATATTTTTTTTATTAAAAAACTACCAAACCGGTCCATTCCGGTCCGGACCGGAATTTTCCGGGTTTGGACCGGACCGGAACCGGAACCGGAATCCCAAAAATGTATGGAACGAAGACCGGACCGGAATCCTTCGGTCCGGTCCGGTTCGGTCCATTCCGGTCCGGTTCCGGGTGATTTTCCGGTCCGGACCGGATTTTGAACACCCCTACCCGTACCAAATTGGTTTAAAAATTGGTGGCTTTATAAAGGCCCATCCAGGAAAATATTTCCTGAAATATTTAAACCGTTATACGGTGAATGGGTAAAAATTTCACCCAAAGTCTCTGAATTGGTAATGTCCAACAAATGTTCAGAGGAAATTTCTTTGTTATACTTCTATATTGAATTCTGAATACCATGGATCTGGAAATGGACACCAGAGGTCGGTTATACTGATGAGGGTTTACCCTGCATGAAAAGAATTTGTTATACAAAATTCTGGAGAAAATTGACAGACATTGACGAGAAGACAAGCCAAAAATTTGGTCAAGAAACAATTGATAATATTCAATTGAAAATTGAAGAATACAAATCCTTAAAGGATTCAGCTGGAGAAAGCAGCCGAGGATTAAATCCTTTCCAGCAGATCTCAATGAAATTGAGAATGGAGAATGAGGAAATCTCAAAGGAAGACCTAATGAAGGCTTATCTCAGAGAAATGAAGAAAGAGATTGAAAGACAGTTCTCAAAAAGCTAGTCAGATGCCAAATCAGACACGTCAATGAAGACGGTGGCCTCATCATCAGGAGCCTATTTTGAAGACTCCCAAGAAATTGAAGACATATCCGAGGAGGATATTGACAGCTTCCTCAAAAGAATGAATGAAGAGCTGGCCAAGAAAGACTAATTAAATAAGGAATGGGCTAGTGCTGATGGTCACTCACAATAGTCCAGATTAATTAAAAATGGACCAAAGCTGATGGAGACGGTAATAAGTCCAGATACTGTTGCTAAAAGCAACTTTTACTGTTTGTAAATAGTTTTTCGGCTATTGTTCATGAATAGTATGAACAATATGTCAATAACTGTTGTAAATAGTATTACGTCAACAGTGACGTGATGTTTATTGTCTTGAGTCAGGCCTTAAGTCTATAAAAGGCCTAAGTCTGTAAAGAGAGGGGGACATCTCCTCCGGACTCTCCTCCTTCTCTCTAAAAACTCTCCTCTCGTTGTAAATTTCCGGTGATCAATAAAGAAGAGTTTTGCATAGGGGCACCTCCACACCCCAATTCGTAAGTATTTTTTTCTCTTTTCTTTAATTTTGTTTAAATTTTAAGTTTAGTTATGGAGGCTAGCCTAATAGGCTAACCATCCGGATGTTAAACTATGTAAACATACATACGTGGATCTTTGTTTTTCTTTGCCTGGGCACGGGGTAAGGTGATTTGAGTGGGTTGAAGTGGGTTGAGTTCAGGAAGAAACTGGCTCTCTGTTAACCAAAGCCAAGAGCAAGCCTATTTTAAGGCCGTGTTAGGGCACTTGAGCTCGGATCGGTGGGAGTTAACAAAGACGACGGTTTCTAAACTCCTAAAAATGACTCATGCAGACCCAATTATTCATGCAAAAGGGCTTAGTTCCGGAAAAATGGTTGGGTCAGTTACCTAGATGGTTTGTGGTACACCCGAGTGTGTAAGACCTGGTTTAAGGCGACGAGGGGTACTGTAGACCGGAGTAACGCACGGCCTTGACGATTTCTGGGGCGGGGACTCTCTTAGCATGAAACTCTGGACCCGCGGTCACCCGGTCATACCCTATACTCAGTGGTGGTATCAGAGGACTATGGAAAAACGTGTGTATGTGAGCATGGTTTAACATCTGTTCTAAAAGCCGTTCAGAAAATGAACTTAATATAAGGAAAATCTCATGTTAAAAATGCTAATATGCAAGAAATGAATTTTCCAGAAAATCTGGAAGAACTTAATAAGTGGACAATCCATAAAATAGAGGTTAAAACTCTATATCAATTAGGTACGTTTGAAAAACTAGGTTTAAAACAAGTAGTTAAAACTACTGAAGAGTCAATTTCATTAAATAATGAACAAATTTGTATTAAATTACTTTCTCAGAATGATATTCTGCGACACACTTCTTTATATAAATTTATCTATATTGGTTTGGTACAAATTGGTTTCAAACCTTTAACTTTAGTAGGTTTACCAGAAAGTTTCATAGCATGCTTAAGGGATGCTAGAAATTTAAATTATAAAAAATCTTTCATGGGTGTAATACAATCCAAATGGCATTATTCTCCATTCATAATGCCGTATTGGAACATTAAAAGCAGTTTTATATTGATCATTTTCTATAATCTGTATTTGCCAATATCCAGATTTTAAATCAAATTTAGAAAATATGATAGCATTATGTAGTTTATCAAGCAAATCCTTTTTATTAGGGATTGGATGTCTTATCCATTTTAAAACTTTATTTAAAGGTTTATAATTAATTACCAATCTTGGTAACTTTCTATTTCACTATGTTTATTAACATAAAAACCAGTACATGACCAAGGTGAATTTGATTTGACTATTAATTTTTTATTTAACAGATTTTTAATCTCATTTTTACATAACTCTAAATATTCAAAGTTCATTTGACAAGGTCTTGCCTTAGTAGGAATATCCTTTTCATTAAAGGTTTCCTCATATGGAAGACTAACAATGTGTTTTTTCTATCCCAAAAAGCATTTGGATGATCATTACAGATTTCTAAAGACATATGATCCTGCAATCTTTTAATCTTATCCTGTAATTTCAGGTTTTTTAAATCAATTTCAATACTATAAGTATTAATTTCTTCAGTTAAGAAATTTATTTGATTAAATTTTCTTAAAATAACATCTTTTATTTTATTTAAAATTTTCGTCTGCGGCTCAGTTATAAACTGAAAAGAAACTTTCTGATTATTATAAGTCCCTTCTAAATATTTCTCACTTATGTGTGTAATTGGAAAAATATTTTTTAGAAACGGTGTTCCAAGTATAACTTGGTTTGTTATGTTTTTGACAAGTAAAAAACTTTCAGGAATGCATACTATGTTATTACAGATGTATGCCTTAGGTAATTTAAAATTTATTTGTAATTTTTCACCTCCAGCATGTCTCAAGCTGTGAGTGGTTTTTTCAAAATATTTTGTAGGTATTAAACCTTCTTGTATAACACTTATATTTGCTCCTGAATCAATCAGTGCAATTAAGTCAATTATAAAATCATTATCAACCAATAATTTTATTCTAGTATAAAATTTAAAAGAAGTAATCATACTTATTTTTGCTAAGATTCCTTCATTTAATGAATCGTTTGTTATCATGTCAAATTTTTTTGACAATTCTTTTGTTTCTATATTAGAAACTCTTTCATTAAGATTATTATTCATCTGTTTTAATAATCTTATTTCATTTTGTAAGTGATTATTTCATTCCTTAAATCCTGCATATTAGTAGGATTTTCTCTAATATTATTTTCTTGTTTTTGTCTGATTATTTTAAAAATTTCAGACATCATGTAAGGATTATTATTTGATCCGGGTTTTCTTCTATCCTAGTATTACTTGAACTTGGAATATCCATTGTTTCTATAATTCTAGATCTTAGCTCTTGATCTTTTATCAATTTTAAAAATTCAAGGGTATCATTATTCTTTAAAACATTGATATTATTACTATCTTTAAATTGTGATATTAATTTATATATATCATCATTACTATCTTCTTGTTTTAAAGATGTACAACATTTATTGTTATCTGATTCAGATCCTTCTGATATATCAGATAAATTTTCTAGTTCCAGATCTGTGGAACTATCAATGTTAGATTCTTGACTAGAATCTATCTCACTATCAGTGTTTGTAAGAAATAATTTTTTCAAAGAATCTTTTAATTCTTCATCTGTATTTAAATTGTTAATTTTGTTTTTCATTTTACACTTATTAGCAACCAACTTTTTTACACTTATAACATATAATAAGTTTTTTTTTATCTTTTTAGGCCTATTTGCCTTTCTAAATTCTCGTTTTTGATATTTCTTTTTTAATTTTTGTTCTAAATTTTTTTTGTTTGTTTTACAATATTCTTTTTTAGGAATATATTTTCCTTTTTTCTTTTGTTTTGGAATATCCATTCCAAATTGACTACAAAATTGTCCTAATTGATTTTTTTCATAAGACATGTCTTTTAATTTGTTGATTTAACTTAATTTCATTACAAAGGGATAACCCTTCTTTGACACAAGCTAGAATTAATTGTCCGTAAGTATAATTATCATAAGGAATTGTTAAATTATCTTTTCTAAGAGTTTTTCTAACTCTTTCCGAAATAAATGTGGTAATCCATCTATAAATTTGGATTTCCAATGAGTACTATTACTCTCTGGTAATTCCATTACCCTATTTAGGAAAGTGTCTTTATACCATCTAAAATCAGATAGTGTTTTACACTTTAGATTTTGTAATAATGTTTTAATATTTTCACTATTATCGAAAATTATTCCAGTAAAATGTTCAAGAATTGTAACCATCAGTGTATAAACTGCATTTTCTATAAGTTGATTATTTTCTTGTTTTACAGTAGTAAGAATTTCTTCTCTATTTCACGGAGTTAAATAATTATTCCACCAACCTTTTAGTTGGCCTGTGAAACCAGTAACTATCATTTTTGCTATATTCATATCAGTATTACCTGTTGTTTTACTTATTGTTGAGTACATGCACATTCTATGTACCAAATTATAATTTTTTTTGTATAACCGTCTAGATTCCATTCGTAAATATTTTTACCGTTATAACTATTGTTATTAATATATTCTTGTTCTTCATGTAGAATATCTACTGGAGATGGCCTATTATAATAGTATAACCTTTGGATAGGTTTATTAGCATACTTATGAAGTTTATTTATTTCATCTTGTATTACAGATTCATAATTTTTATTACTGCTTTCTATTTTCTCAGTAAATTCATTGTCTAATATAGAGATTTTTAATCCCTTAAACTTTTCATCTACCATTTTTTCTAAGTCTATTATCGATTTGAATTTGTAATCCCTTATTTCGGGTGGTGGTTGTAAAATAGGAGTTGCAATAACTATTTTTTTATCAGGTTTCTGATTAGATTCTTGAACTACAATTGTTTCAATTCTTTGTGTGAGCTTATCAAGCCTATCATGTAACAATATTATCTGTTCACCTAATACATTTAATTAAACATTTATAAAATTATTTTGTTCAATTATTTTATTAATTTGTTGAAATGTAACATTCAATTTACCAATTTCAAATAATTTAACAAATGCAGAAAAATTAACTACATTTCCTTCTTTTTCCATTTTAAATGGTTGTTGTGGTGGAAATATAGTTTTTAAAACATTAACATTCAAGAGTTTATAATCTCTTTCTATTACCGAAATATAAGGTTCAATGTAATTTGACATAAACCAAGGAACAAATGGAAATAAAGTATTTTTTTAGATAAAAATTTATAAAATTCTTCAGAAATAAAATTCTATTGTTCTTGATCAAAATTATCAAGAAGCCATTTTCTAAATTCATCCCATCTGGGTTTAAGGAATTCTGCCCTAATCTTTTTTCTGGCTAAAAAGCCTTTACTGAAATCAATTTTAGGTTCAGAATTCATAATGAAAAATTCATTTCAGATTCAGTTATTTCTTCATCATTAGTGCTATAAACACCTTTTACTAAATTGTCTTTATTTTTAAATAATCTATTAACTTTTTCTCGTTCACTTATTTGTGAAGTAGAAAATCTATGTAAGACTACTGAGTATGGTTCCTCTATTAAAGGAGAAATATATGACCGTGATGAATATGAGTTAGATTTAAGAAATTTAGATGTATTATCTTCAATTCTTGTTCCTTGATTCATTGTAATAGAAATATTACCATCTGATGATTCTATTATATCATCTATTTCTTCATTAATCTCTATTTTAGGATGCCCAGCTTTTTCTAAAATCCATTGATCAGGCAAATGAATTTCATCCTATTTAATTGTTCTTCTAGAAGAAATTTTTGATTTACAAAAATTAATTTCTGTTAAAACCATTTCATGTATTTTCTTATCCATGATTTTACAATTTAGATTTAAAGTTATTAAAGGCTTATAATAAATTCTATAACAGATGCAAATCAATTCTGATCCTGGGAGATAATTATAACCATGAGTTTTAACATTTACTGTTAAAGCATCTAACAGATTGATATCTGTCAAAGATAAAGTTAAATTATGATATATATTAAAATACACTGGACCATGTGCCAGACTAGATTGTATAACACCCATCAAAGATTGTTTATATTTTAAATTTCTAGCATCCCTTAAGTCCATGTTTGGTAGGCGAGATTAGTAGTGGGATTGTATAATTAATAATACTCTATCGTGTTTGGTTCAAATCAGGATAAGTATTAATTATCCAATGGGTAGATTTTACCTTTAAAATTCAGGATTATTTATCTCACCTAAATAGGTGGGATTATTTATCCTGTTACTATTAATATCCGGATTGCTACTAAACATACCCTAAGCATGCTATAAAACTTTCAGTTAAACCTTCTAAGGTTAAAGGTTTAAAACAATTTGACCAAGCCCAATATGAATAAATTGTCAAAGATAAGGTTTAATGAAATAGATTCTTTAGTAGTCTTAACTACTTGTTTTAAACCTAATTTCTCAAAAGTGCCTAATTGATATAAGGTTTTAACCTCTATCTTGGGGATTGTCCACTTATTAAGTTCATCTAAATTTTCTGGAATATTTATTTCTTGCATATTAGCGTTCTTAACATACGATTTTCCTTTATTTATTAAACTCATTTTATGAAGTTGCAATAACAGATGTTAAACTATGCAATCATAGTGATATTACAAATACAGTTTTTTTACTCTGTAATAAATTTTGAAGATCAGAATTAAATATTAGAATATTATATAATTAATCACTCCCTCCTTCCTATAAGTAAAATGGATGGATTGAGGAGAAATCTATACTATTTGTTAACTACATTTAATAGGTATGTATTCTATGTATTTTTTAAAAATTTGAGTAAACTGTAAATTGTGGAACGTAACGTTTGGGAAAATATCACGAAAAATAATTTTACATTTGTTTAGTTTCATAAAAAAATGTCAAAAAAATTGTAAGGAACCAATTATTCCATTATCATGAAAAATGTGAAGGAAAGTATCAACACTTCATCATCTTCATGCATGTTATAATATTAAAAAATTATAAAAAACATTAAAATTTGTATGAAAAATATTAGAATAAATATTGAATAATGTGTTTTGTCTTGTAATAGTGTGTTTGATTTTGAGAAAATTATAAAACATTGAACTTGTCTGATTGTATCTGATTTTGTCTGTTAGTGTTTGATTTTGGGAAAATAAGGAGGCAAGGAAAATGGAAGGGAATTGAATAGGGGAAAACATCGGTTGGTTAACCGAACCAAATTACTATTCGGTTAACCGAACTAAATTAACCGAATTTTAAAAGTATCAACAGATAACGAACCGAATTATATGGTTAACCGATAATTCGGTTAATTCTGTTATAAGTTAAATATCCAATTAACCAAAATTAACCGAAGTAACCGAATAATATATATATATATATATTTTATAAAATGAATATACTTATATGCAAAAAAAATATTTTTTATTTAATAATTTTATTTTTTGGTTAACTCGGTTAACCGAACTCAAAAATTTCTCTTCCATTAACCGAACCGAATTAACCAAATTTTATTCGATTTTTGACAAAATTAACCGATTCACCGAATTAACCAAACCGAATTAATTCGGTTAAACTATATTAGTTCGGTGAATCGGTTTTCACCGAACAATGCTCTCCCTTAGTATTGAATTTCTCATTAAATCCATCTAATTTTTCTTTGTTTGGTTTAGAATGAAAAATTAATGGATATTGCTCCAACACTTTGTTTTGTTAAAATTTCTCATCTCGTTTTCCATTAATTTTCTCTCTCCTAATTTTTTCCTAAATCAAATAAGGGATTTCTTGCCATTTTCTCTCAAATTTCTTTTTTTTAAAAAATTTTCCTAAACCAAACACTGCTTCAGAATAAGAATCACTTTTTCCATCCAATTTTTTTTTAAAATTATATTCTCCCCATAAACCAAACATAAAGTTTACCAATTTTCCACAAATTTTTATTTTAACCAAACACAACCTCAATGAAAACAATAACAAATTACAAGATAAATGTTTTCTAAAATTTATTTCAAAAATTAGAGTATGCTTAACTTTCTAAAATCAATACTTTATGTCAAATTCTGACAAAAATATATTGCTTTCATCAGCTCAATGATCTACAACTCTCATCGATTTGAATCCTCCAAATCGACACAACAAATCTTAGCTCACAAACATTTGCTGGTTGACATCATTATTATCAGCAATACCGTCTTATTCATCAATTTTAAGAGTAAAATCCCAAAACTGATTTGTGAGATGATCTCGATAATAATGGGCACTACCAATTAACTCTCTGTTGCTTGGATCACAAAATGGATATTTGATTTCAAATCTACTCATTAATTTCGAAAAAACCGAATCAATTGGTTTTTCTCCAAGGGAGGCATTCAACTCGGGATTTTGATTTGATGAATGTGAAAGGTAAAATTCAGAATCGTAGGATTCAATACCTTAGAAAATTCATAAATAAAAGATTAGGATAGTCAGGATAACATATTTTGAGATCAGATGACTCATTTGTTTATCCATTTGGAAGGGTGATAAGTCGATATTTTCCAACTTATTATATACTGAATTCTAGTAATTCATGATCGTTAGATGAATTAAAATTAATATTTTTAATAAGTTTTCATATTTACATACTATTTACGTATAATGATAAAACTAGTTAAATCAGGAGTTTTAATATATAGTTGGACTCCCTCACTCATAGTCAATTAGTTTTGAGTGTAGATCCTACATATCTACATGGTATCAGAGCGGGTTTTGGCCGCACTCTTAGAACATGTCCGTGACGGTTAACTAGATCCGCACGAGGTCCCACTTGTCGAGGTTAACAAAGGTCTTCGCAAGTGAGGGGGAGTGTTGAGCATATTAAGTGGTATTATCCCACATCGCCCAGTGGAGGCTCTAAATTGATCCTTATATATAGTTGGGCTCCCCCACTCATAGCCAATTAATTTTGAGTGTAGATCCGACATATCTACAGAAACGATCAAATTACAAAAGCTACCTGCCCACATGTCATGCGGTGATGTGTTTGTCTGCTCAAAAGCAGTCTGCCATATTTTCATAGCAAAATCTCCTTCATATTTTGCCCAAAAATATTCCGAGATATCTAGCATCATCTCAGATTGCTCATCCACTGTGGAATTTTGGACTGATCCCTACTTGTTCAGCCCAGGCAATGTTTGCATGTGTTATCTCCATTGTCTCAATTCTAGACAGAATTAAGGAAATTTCTTGCGTAGCTTCATTTTTTAGTCTATGGCTTTCATGTAATTCTCCTCTAAAAATCTTACGGTTTCTTTCCTAGCAGACCAAGTATATGACTGCATTTATTGCTGCTCTTATGGTCATTTTTCTCATTGATGGTCCTGCAAAATTTAGCATGATATTATTAAAAAAATATTAAATTGACCATTATGTTCCATTACACCCAATCTATGAAGTAAACAGTCCAGAATTTCATGTGATATTGGTTATTCAAAGAACAAGTGGTCTTTCTTCTCTCATTTCACATAGAGGACATATCAAGTCAGTCACCACATGAAACCTTATCAATCCATCTTTTGTATTCAATCTTCTCCTACATGTAAGCTAAAAGATAAAGCAATGTTTAGGCGGGACACTTTATTCTAAAAAGATTTGTGAATTCCAATTTAGGCAAATTATCATTCTGAATAATATATGAGTATGCATAACTATTAATGAACCTCTTACCAGAGCTATTCCAAGAGAGGTTACCATCAGAATAGGAGACCATACCTTGATGTGCTTGTGCACATTTGATGATTTTCCTTGTGACCCGTGGAACATTTGCATAAACCTGTATAATAGAAATATTCATACTTTTGATAAAATACATATGAATCCAATTAATCCATAATGAGTCTTTATGAAGTAGAATGTCCCATACATGTCCTAAAGTAAGGGTTTGATTATTTGTAAAACAATCTCTAATCCATAGGCCTCCATGTGAGGAGGACATCACGTCGGTCTAATGAAGAGTCGTTGTTTCTGTCGGATACACATCTGACAAGTCCGGTAACTCCTGTTCACGGACTAATTACTCGAGCTCGTGCTCATCAATTAAACTATTAGGTGAACTCATTCCTAAGTATTCATACAGATCTTTCTAAGAATTGGATGCTACTAAATTATTGTGATGATTTTATTGTCCTTAAAAATATGGAAGGAGATACTAAAGTGACTGCACTGCATAAACCGAGTTTAAATCCCAAAATTTATTCAAACCCGGAGCTGCCTTGTTTCGTGTCAAATTTGGAAATTCTTGAAGTCTTCTTTCAAATGGATCCAGCCGAATGTCAAAAGTCCATCTAAGCTGTCCAGAATCCACAAAATAAGTTTTGTGGGCTTTTAGTATAAATTTAGGTTTTGGCCTTAAATTAGACAGATAATAGGATTTGGACTGTGGCCTAGGCATATTAATACTAGTCCAAATCTTATCAGTGATAGAAATCCTAATTAATTTAGGAGAAGCCATAGCTTCCTAATCTTACTAGTGATAGAAATCCTAATTATCTTAGGAGAAGCCCTAGTTTTCTTCTTTATATATAGATAGTTGTAGGATTGTAATACTTTGAACTTATTGTGATTGACGCAATAAGCTCATATCAATGGGCTAGAGAGAAGTGCTCTCCCTTCTCTCTAGTTTCCCTCTCATCCTAACTTATAAAGTCAACCAACAGGAGCACTGCTAACACCATGATCGGAACGTCACATTCGCCTCAGCCAGCACCAAGAGCTGGCCGAGCTCAATCCTCCAGCCTTTTCCACCAGGTCTCCCACCTCAAGCCACCTCAGGCGCCATCAGCCCATTTGATAGCCATATTGACTTGGTTCCATCACCCACTATCCCCCAAACTTTTGCCTCTACACTGGTAAGAAAATCGCCCTCCTTTTTCTGCCGCTTAGAGATTCCAGTCCGTAACAGGACAACGCATGAAGGAAGCGTTGCTATGCTCTTCACCCCCTCGGAGATCAAGGCAGGAGCCGCCCAGTTGCAGCACGCATTGATCGCAAAGTTCACTGCTGAAAAACCCAAAGCTGAAGCCATCAGGCAGCATATTGCCTCCTCGTGGAACCTCTCAAGTCCATTCTCAACCGGGAGTACTTAAGTTGTTAAAGGCTATAGCAAATGGCTGGCTGTTTAAAACCATAAAAAGTGGTATTGCTCTGAGTAAGATGAGAAGGAATTGATAAGTTAGTTTTTACCGTTAAAGGAGGACTGGAAGGCACCACATTAGTATAGGGAACTTCTGAGTACTGTCAGAAGAAGGTAGATTCTCTAAAGACAGAACAGGTTGAGTTCGAACTTGTTAAAAAATTATTTGAAGATTTGAATTATTTTCCTCTGCTGCCATAGAATTTTCCTCCACTGTATTTTCAAAAAATAGGGATGTCCTCCTCATTGAGCATTGGTTTTTCTTTTGGAATCCATTTTTTCTGTACCTTTGGCATTTTGTGTTTTGAGTCCAAACATATTATAGGCTGCACACCTATGATGTTACCAGTCATATTCCACCTTCTGATAAATCACTACACCATTTAGTCCATGAATGTTGATTGAATGAAGAGGTTCAATATCTGCACTGATTTCAACACAAACTCTTGCAAATTGAACTCTTCTTGTCTCACTGTAAATCCATCATAACAAATAGGCCTTACCAAAAAGGTCAGGATTTTACTCAATGCTCTCTATATCCATAGATGTAAATTAAGATTCAGCATTTTAGCCCAAATTGGAATTGTCTTGGCAGAGTCAAAACATCTAAATCTGGTTTCCTTGGCTGCAAAAGGAGAGGTCTTTTATCAAAAGGTAGGACAGTAGTTCAGTGTCTTATACAAATAAATTTATTATCTCCTTCTCACTAGCAAGCACAAGTAATGATCGAACGCACCAGGGCACGAGATCTAAAAAAATAGTGACGACACATTTAAACATGTGAATTTAATGGTAAACATGTAAGGCCGTATAAAGGGAAAAGAATCAGCATAGATCAGGTAACTCACTTATGATTATGTTGATCATTGATACGGAAGATAAAAGTCATGTTATTAACGAAACTCAACAAAATAATTGTCCTCATGCACTAGAATGCGATGAAAAGACGTACACAATTGCTCCTACCCTTATACCTTTATACCATTGTATCTTTTAACCAATTATACAAATTCAATATGTCAATCATGCGAAATAGAAGTATAGAGGAAAAAATTCGCATTAAGAGCAATGGTAGGGAGTTTAGTCTATGTTATCTAGATCACACAAACCTAGATATGTTTCCGTATAAATATGCACGACATGTGTGTATTTGCTACTCATGTGATTGATATACACCCGAATCTTCATAATTAGACCAATGGTAGTATATCACGAAACAATACATTCATTCATTAAAATTGTCATGCAATGAAGAAATCATTCGGTTGAAGAGCAATAAACATAGCATCAAAACATAAAATCTATTAAGAATAATAATCTTATTACAACAATACACAAGTCAAAGAATGAAATTTAAAAAACCCTATTAGTTTTCTCCTTCCTCTACGGTTTCTCATTGGCGGCTTCTTAGTCTAAATTGAAGAGATTCACGTTTAGTGAAAATTTCATTCTCCGACCCAAAATTTCGTTAGACACTTAAGTGAAATTTCTGTCCCCACCTTAAATTTATCCACTCATTCTCTTCCTTGTCCACATTTCATTCGCTGACGCTTATGGTGTGTTTGGTTTAGGAAAATTTAGTAAAAAGAAAATTTTGATGAAAAGTTAAAAGGATTCTTTTGTTTGGTTTAGGAAAAAATTGTGGGAAAGGAAATTACATGAAAAATTAGAGGGAAAGTTCCTGATAATTTTGTGTTGAAATCTTTCTGAAACTAAATTAATGGAATTTTAAAACGTTCCTTCCAATTTTTCATCTGAATCAAATAAAGGAAAATAAAATGAATTTCATTTTCCCTCAAATTTACTTTTCCGTTAAATTTTTCTTAAACCAAACACACCTTAGGGTTTGCAGAAGAGCGTCGTGTTGGCAAATTAAGCTCGTGAAGGGTGACGATGTGGCCGGAGGGTTGGTGCTTCGGCCTATCGGAGGGCTATAGATCTGAACATTTCTACGTGTAAAATGAGGGTCCTGTCTTGCATTGTTGTTGCTGTTTTTTGGAAAGCAGTGCCAACAAAGTATTTTCTGTGCGCGTGAGAGTCGAGAAGGACTTCTCACATTTGTATTCATTGATGTTTCTCGCTTTTCCGTGGCTTACAATTTCTAGGTTTTCTGCTTAACAATAATACAACACTAAACTTATAGACCTGAGCGGAGTTGAGTTGCAGAAACCAAGCACAACTGTGGCAGAAACTTAAGCTTCGAAACTGAATCCTTACGCAATCAAATGGCCAAATACGAGAGGTGAATTTTTTTATTTCTATAGTGTTCTATTTGATTTATGTTTTTTCTCTTATTCATGGATTATAATAAATCAATCAAAATAATTCAACTAAGTTTTTTGTGTCTTTTTTATTGGAGGTTCTTGTTGGAAGTCAAAGGGTACTCATGCTTTCTGTGTAACTTAGGTCACTTGCTAGCTTTTTTAGACGTGTATGATACTTTTAAAGCTTTCATTCCTCTGATGCTTTTTGTAAGACTTGTATGTCTCTTTGAATTAGTTAAGGATTTTGATGTCATTGTAAGACTTCTTATGCCTTGGATGATTTACGATCGGATATGTAAGGCCTTTGAGCTTATTTTGTGTGTATTGTTTTGAATCTATCCAGGAATTTTGTATATCTTGCTATTTGAAATGCAATTATAGAATGGATACAAAAAAGTTCTATGCATATAATATTTCACCATTAGGACTACAAGCATCAGTAAAACTCTATCGCTTATTTGCATACATTGTGACACTCAAAAATTATTGTATGTTTGTTGAAAGAAATGACTGTTGCGACGGACCAAAAACTCTCGCCATGTCCTTTGAGATACACGCAAATGCGTCGAAACCAGAACCCCACATGTTCGTCACATTTGGCAATTTGGCGATAGTTTTTTGGCATAAGGGTACAGTTTCAGACCGCAACAATAGGCCATTTTTTTCATACTATGTGTGTGGCTACAATCCTTAGCATGTGGGTTCGCCTTGGCCAGAGAGTGATTTTGTATTCTTATTTTATTTTGTCTGTATTTTGCTTTAAACACTCCTCTTTTAGCATTAATATGAAACTAGCTAAAACCATCAATTAATACTCTTAGACAATCAAGAATTAAGTGAGTTAGATATAAAATAGACTACCCTTTAGCCAATGATACAAATTTAATATGTTAATCATGTGAGATAGAACTATAGAGGAATAACATGAATTACGAGCGGTGGTAGGGAGTTCAACCTTGATTTATGTGGTGGTTGGCTGTGGGTTTTGAGAGATTTAGTGTGAGAGGAACAGGCGGACTTATGAGGAGTCTGGTGCGCAGAGTAGAGTATTTCAGCGGGTGCATCAATGGCTGTTAGATCTTACTCTTTTCTTCTCGGCATCCTCTTCTTACAGTCCTTTAGATGCCTCGACCTTTCAGCCGCTTTGCATACCTCAAATGGTAGTTCCCCGGAGGAGCGCGCAGTGGGTACCTTGGGACCTGGGCGAGGGTCTTATTTTGAATGTGGATGGCTTAGCAAATGATGTCGGGCGGTCTATAGGAGGTGTCATTTGAGATACTTCGGGTTCTCCCAAACTACTGTTCTTGGTTGACTACGGGACTTTAGTTACGAATGTGGAGGCGGAGTTTTGAGCTATTTGGGATGGTCTTGGGTTGGCGCCCTCCAATTCGCTCTTGGTCTTTGTGATTCAGTCAGATTCGATCTCTTTCTTGGATGCCTTCTCAGGGAAGTCTTCTTATTCGTGGAATTGCATTAATACATAGAGGAAAATCTGGAATATTATTAGGAGAGATGGGGTTATACATGTGCTTAGAGAGGGTAATGGTGTTGCTGATTGTTTGATGCATTTTTCTCATGAGTGTGGATTGGTCTCTTCGTCTAGGGTCTCTAATTTCTCTCAGGATGTCAGGGTTGTCCTTCGGCTGGATGCTAGTCACACGGTTGTAGGATCTATGAGTCATGGTATTGTCTGTCCTGGAATTATTTTTATTGTAATAGGCCATATGAGCCATTTTTGTGTAATGTCATGAGTCAGGATTTTTAACACATTTTAATAAAAACTTAGTATTTAAAAAAGTAGGGAGTTCACCCTAGGTTATCTAGTTCACGCAAACCCAGAGTATATGTTTACCTATAACCACGCACAACATATTTTTTTTAATGTTTTTAAAAAACTCACGCACGCAACCACTAATTGAATTTGAAACGGAGACCACAAACATGACAGACCGTCACCTGGCCACTCAGCTACCACCACTGGTGGCACAACGTATGACACTTCGTCAGAACTATGACACGTCCAGGTCCATTTGTCGGGATGGTCTGAAATCTGAATGTTCAGTAGCACATTCTAGGCATGCAGAGGTAAAAGAGGGATGTTCTGCTCTTTAAGGGGCGCTGATTGTAACCCTTGAAGGATATCCCGATTGGCCT
>NQLW01000024.1:1736133-1764718 GCA_002312845.1 Kalanchoe fedtschenkoi
ATTTATTGATCACTTTGCACGACAGCCTAGCATGAAGGTTATCCATGACCGCAGCCAAGCTCACATTCAAATCCCCGTTCTCATAGGGTTGGAGAACTGTTTTCACCTTGATCCAACCACTATCCTGCTCTCTGAATTGGTCCTAGACTAGCGCTTCATAAAAGTTTGAGACCTTCGTCATAGATTTTTCACCTCGCCTATTTGTTTGGTCCTTTTGATTCACCATAATGGATTCGATGATGAGGACATCACACCATGGATTCTACAAACTACGTCAAATCTCAAACGATCACAACTCTAAATTCTGTATATTGGTGAAGGACCCATAAATAGTGGTTGGAAAGATCTCAATATCATCTTTTTAATGGATCCAGCTACATGTCAAAATAAATTTTGTCAGCTTTTAGTACAAATTTAGGCTTTGGGCTTAAGTTAAACTGATAATAAGATTTGAACTATGGGCCTGGGCCTATTAAAACTAGTCCAAATCTTATTAGTTTAGGAGAAGCCCTAGCTTCCTTCCTTGTATATAGATAGTTGTCGACATCTTTTTCAGTTGAATTTTATTTAGATTAAAGTTAGTTGTTGCTTGTTTTTCCTGTATTCGCGTGTGTCGGCTAGATTGCCCGTTACTTGTCTTCAGAATCTCAACTCTTGTTTTTATTTCAGATTTACAATTTCAGCTGCTTATTCATCTTGTTCTTGCTTGTTCTTCGCATGTGTAAGAACCTTCGTGGACAGGTTGATTGTGCCTCCCTAAGATCAATAACACTTCTATAGTAGGTGTAACGATTACTAAGGCGCAACGTCCTGCACAGCTGTAGTCGGATCGTCAACGTCTCCTCCTCCAAAATCAAAACCCTATCTCATCAAAAGATCGGGACCACATAAACTTCTATCAATTGGTAATCAAAGCCAGATTTCTCGGTGAGAGATTTCTAATTTTTTTTAGATATTCTCCCCCTATTCACTACCTAAAAAAAATAACCCAAAAAAATCCAGATTTTTTTCATTCTTGAATTCTAGATTTTAGTTTCTAAATTCCTCTTCTCCTAAACCCTAAGCCTACACACACTTTGAGCCTTTTTTTTCTTCTTAGCCTTGGCTTGTTGAATTTTCTGCTGCACCGTCGTGTTAGTTGCTCGTCATGGTTTCTAGTCGTTTAGAGTTTCGAGTTCTTAGCACGTTAGAAAAAAATTTCTTTGTTTACAATTACGAATCTTGAATTTTTGTAGTGAAATACTGCAAATTTTTAGTTCATTAAAACAAATTTAGTTTCTGCACTTCTGTAAAAAAAAGTCAGTGATAAAAAAAAATCACTAAACGAAAAAAGAAGAAAGAAAGAAAAAAGGTAAAGAAAAGCACTTGCAGAAGTTTTAGCTTCATTTATTTTTTGTGATAGGTTGTTCTGTACTCCGTGACTATGTTTATGAATAGCTCGCATCTCTAGAAGACTCAAGCTTTAGGCTAGCACAGTCCCGTCATTTACCGTTATTCAATTTGACTTTGGCCAACATGGTTCCGGCTGGTATCACTTTCTTTTCAGCCTAACCCTATAGCCTCACTACATATTCGTCTACAACTTAAAAGTACATGTGATTGACATCGATACAACTACTTTTAGAAGTTTTTTTTATTTGTTGGCAGCCATCACCACCTATAAAGTTTGGTAAGAATTTATAAGAACTTGTTTGAAATAGTTGAGAGTGAGAGACTTAAGAGAACAACATTCTTGAGAGACATATGTTTTAGAATCCCTTTATTGAGTGAACTATTTTTCTCTTGAAAGAGCCCAGTTTGAGCAGCACATAGGGTCATATTCTTGTGGTTCTTCGTGTTTTTCCACTAACAATGACAGGATCTTTGGAGACTGTTCGGGTGGGTACAAAAAGCAAGCTTGAATCCTTGGATACCTCAATTGAAAAAATCAAAACCACTCCCATTGTAATCTGCAACCGACTTGACGAGATGAGTTGTTCCCCTCTGAAAAGAACAGGCACAAATCAATGAACCCATGGTGAAAAAGATAAATATGCTGTGAACACAGAGCATGGAGATGCTCGAAAGCATCAACGCAACCGCACCAACTTGTTAAATACACTGCCAAGACAAGAGGTAAATGATTATAATGATTTATTAGAAAGGAATAAATTCACTATGCCATTTTTAATGGTAAATATGACCCAGATTATTATCTTACATGGGAATTAAACGTTGATAAGAAATGTGCATGCCATGATTTTCCTGAAAGTGAAAGAATTAGGGCTGCTACTAGTGAATTTACAGATTTTTCTTCTGTTTGGTGGAGTGAGTATTGTCATAAGAATCCTAATACTACACCAGAAACTTGGGATGCATTAAAAGGAGTAATGCGAGCTATATTTGTTCCTTCATATTATGTATGTGATATGATAAAAAAATTACAACTGTTTGGACAAGGTACTAAAATTGTAGAGGAGTATTATCAACAGTTGCAAATAGCTATGTTGTATAGTGGTTTAGTAGAAGATGCAAACGTTGCTATGTCTAGATTTATGTGTGGATTGAACCCTGAAATTCTGGAAATTTTAGATTATAGAGAATCCAATCCAGTTACTCCTTTGTTTCATGTTGCTTATAATGTTAAAAAAGAAATGCGGGGATGCTGCAATGGCACGAAAACTAACTTTTCTATAAGAAGTGTTGATTCTTGGTTTCAACGTACTTTTGAGGTGCCATCAAATCATGTAGCTCGTGCACCTTCTTCGGATTATAACCCACCTTATACATCTAAATCGTCACTTCGCATATCTAAAACATCCAACGAATTAACAGAAGCACACACTGATAGGAGTAGGTATGGTCCCGATCTTTCGATGAGATAGGGTTTTGATGTGGGAGGAGGAGACGTTGGCGATCCGACTACAACTGTCCAGAATGTTGTGCCTTAGCAATCATTACACATACTCCAGAAGTGTTATTGATCTTGCGGAAGCAGGATCAACCTGACCACGAAAATCTTTGTACCTATAAGCAATCGAAGAACAAGCAAGAACAAGATGAATAAGAAACTGAAATTGTACATCTGAAATAAAAATAAGAGTTGGGATTTTGAAGACAAGTAAACGGGCGATCTAGCCGACACACGCGAATATAAGAAAAACAAGCAGCAGCTAACTTTAATCTAAACAAAATCCAACTGAAAAAGATGTCTACAACTATATATATACAAGGAAGGAAGCTAAGGCTTCTCCTAAGCTAATTGAGATTTCTATCACTAATAAGATTTGGACTAGTATTACTAGGCCCAGGCCCACAGTCCAAATCCTATTATCAGTCTAAGTAAGCCAAAAGCCCAAATTTGTATTAAAAGCCCATGAAATTTGTTTTGACGATTCCGGATAGCTTAGATGGAATTTTGACATGTAGATGGATCCATTAGAAAGATGACATTGAGATCTTTTCAACCACTATTTATGGGCCTTCACAAACTACGAAATTGAAAGTTATAATTATTTGAAATTTGACGCAGTTTGTAGAATCCATGGTGCGGTGTCCTCATCATCCTCCCCTTCTTGCATTTGAGTCGTCCTCGACTCAAGCTCTTCCTTTGGCGCTTTATTTCCTTAGTTTCTCTCAGCATGGTCCTATATGATGTGTGATTTGGCCAACATGATCTTAAAATAAGATTGTTCTGATGTTCTGGTGGTAGTCCCGGTGGTCTGTCCTTTGGAACAATGTCCATGTAATCCTGTAAAAGGTTAGTGATGGCAGGAGGCAAAGAAGAAGATATATTCTCAAGTGAGAATAAAACTTCTTTCCAAACTATAACATTACAAATTGAATTACTAAAATTGAATTCACGCATATCAAATTTGGTAGCAAATCAAGCACCTTTCAACTTAATCACATTTTCTTTCCATGAAATAATGTAGTGTTTCTCTTTCTATGTTGATTTGAGTCTTTTACCACAATCTGATTTTTACTTTTTATACTCTTGATTTTTTTCTTAATTAGCTTCAACAATATAATCTCTTAAAATAGCTTCAAAAAATAGATTATATAACTTAATTTTCTTGCTTTTATGCATAAAAGAATATAAATTAGTTCTTCCATGATGCAATGAGTCTTTATCATATTTCAATAGTTTATCTAAAAATATTGAACATGCTTGCATAGGCAGTACATCACAATCAAGAACATTATGATATGAACCAATATCAAATTGAATGTTAAAAAATTTGGTTACCTTTATCTTTTTTTTTCTTTTTTTTAATTAATTTTTTATTGATACCGAAGTGCAGCAAACTAGCCCGTTCGGCAAGAGGCTGTTCGATTACAATCCATTACAATTAATGCTCGGATATGAGAATTAAAATTTTGCAAGGACGAAGAAGCTAAATTGCCCGACATGTGAGCCTCTTTCGCCAAGGCGTCTGCCACCTGATTTGCTTCTCGGAAGATATGGCGAATCTTCGCACCCCTTAGCTCCTTGCGAATGCTCCTCAGCAGATAGCAGCAATCCCATGAGCAAGACTTTAAACCATTTACCGCATTAGCTAGAGAGGAAGAATCTGTCTGGACCTCCGATATAGGTACACCCGCCTTGTGAGCCTCCCTTAAGCCTGTCAAGGCTACCGAAAACTCAGCCTGTGTGATTGACAAGGAAGGATCAAATTTAATCATGTACAAGAGCTTTGGGCGGCCGCTAGCATCCCTAACAATGCCTCCGCCAGCTGACCCTTGGGCAGACACCGATCCATCCGAGTTGAGAGTTAGACCATCGCCCGGATCCCACGAAACCCATCTGAGTTTAGGCTGAGGAATACTCAGTTTCAGAATTCTTAGAGCAGCCAGCGCTGATGAATCCGACGACGATGCAGCAGTGGACGGGCTAATAAGAGGAGATAATGAAACGCACCAATGCTGCACTCGATGAATAACTCCCTGAGAATGATCTGCTTCTTCAAACATTCTGAAGTTTCTTTCACACCATAGTTCCCACAACCCGCAACCAACTACGATCTGAGATATGAAATCCGCTTGAGATCTTGGCTGCTCCCGGCCGATCCAAGACCAACGCAGCTGGAATATGGAATAGGCTGCTGGCTCATCAAGGATCCGAGCAAAATAACTCCATAGCGAGGACGCTAGCTGGCCTTGAATGAATAGGTGATCTATTGATTCAAGCTGACCAACATCACAACATCTGCAACGAGAGGCCAGACTGATACCTTTGCTTTGAATACGTTGATCAACAGGAATCGCGTTGTTAAATAAGCGCCAAAGGAAACCGGAAACCTTCATAGGAAAAAAGGGGGACCAAATCCACTTCAGATCACCCCTTCCGAACGATGGATATAACCAAATTCTGAAAGCTGATGCTGTCAAAATGCCAGATGCAGAATCTTCCCATACCAGCCGATCCTCTTCTCTGGAATCCAGAACTATACCTTGTAAATTACTTCTCTGCTCGATTGATAAGGCATTCAAAACTGAGCTATCTATGATGGCTCTGGACAGAGGAACATTCCTTAATTCGGGCGCCAATATCCAGGACGGAAAAGCAGAACTCAAAGGGGTGTTACCCTGGCCAAACACCCATTTAACCTTGCTCTGGAGCAGACAGATGACATGAAGAATTGAATTCCAAAGAGTTGAGCCATTTTCTCTGAAACTTATGTATCCGGTTTGCCGTAAATATCTGGCTCTCATAAAACGAGCCTATATGGAGACACCTTCCCATAATCGCCAGGCCAATTTTGCTTGGGAACTTTCCATGATTTGTTGAATGGACCAGATCCCTATCCCTCTGTGATTCACCGGCCTGCTAACCCTACTCCACGCCACCCAATGATGCCTTTTTTCCTTTCCTGTGTTCCATAGAAAAGAGGCAAGGATTGAATTTATCCACTTAATCACCGCCCTGGGAACTGGAATGGCTGATAGCGAATGAATTGGCATGGACATCAGGACTGATTTGATAAGGGTGATCCGGCCTCCGAATGATATTAGCTTGCTCATCCATCCTTCAACTCGACTCCTTATCTTCATGACCAGAGCATCAAAATACTCTGCCTTTGGTCTACCAGCAAAGAGAGGGGCACCTAGATAAATAATGGGAAAGGAACCCGGGGAAAAGCCTGTGTTTTGAAGAATGACAGCCCGCCTACAACCTTGGATCTGCGAGGCGAAGAAGATTGCGCTCTTCTGCGCATTAACAATTTGGCCTGAGCTTAGGCAGAAATTGTCAATGACCTCTGATAACTTCCTCATTGATGCTATGCTGCCATTTGAAAAATTCATCACGTCATCTGTAAATAGAAGATGAGAGGGAGGTCTTACCCGATCACGGCATGAAAACGGTTTGATCGAGCCTTCTTGTATCGCCTTTTTTAACAGCCTACTGAATACGTCCATGGCCAGAATGAAAAGAGTGGGTGAAAGCGGATCCCCTTGGCACACACCTTTGTATGATTTGAAAAATCCGAAGATATCTCCATCCCATTTGATAGAAAAGTGGCAGTTGCAAATAATTCGATAGATGATGTCACACCATGAATTAGAAAAACCGAAGCGCCGAAGAACCCTGATCACGAAAGCCCACGAAAGTCTGTCGTATGCCTTCGACATGTCCAACTTTAGAACAACATTGCCTCCCCAAACCTTTTTGTTTATGTCTCGGACAATCTCATGCGCCAAACACATTGTTTCGTGTATATTGCGCCCTTTGATGAACCCTGATTGCTCTTCTCCGATCAGTTTGGGCAGGAAGGCTGTTAACCGATTGTTGATAATCTTTGACAGAATTTTGTGAATAACGTTGCATAAGCTTACTGGGCGAAAGTCTTGAAGAGATTGAGGGGTATTGACTTTCGGAAGCAGAACTAGGTGGGTAGCTGTGACCGCCCGAGGAAGAAAGCTGCCGGGCTGAAAGAACCAGCATGCAGCGGCGTGAAGATCCTGAGCTATAATATCCCAGCAGCGCTGATAGAAGAACACAGTGAATCCATCTGGACCCGGGGCGCTTTTGGCTTCCATATCCCAAACAGCTTTTCTAATCTCTTCTAATGTTGGCGGAACCATTAGGGCGGCATTCTCTGCTTTCGATACGAGATCAGGGATAACTGACAGCACCTCCTCATCTAGCGGACTAGCCTCTGGCCCAAGCAAGTTCTCATACATTTCCGCAGCGCCTTCACCGATAACCTGCTTATCCTCCGTCCATGAACCATCGGGCATTGTTATGGAGCATCTTGATCGGGATCGGTGCACTTTCATGGCTGTGTGGAACAGAGCCGTGTTTTTCTCCCCTCCGCTTAACCACTGAAGCCTGCTTTTATCTTCTAACAACTGGGTAGTGGCTCGGAGAAGAGAGGCTAGATCAGATTTGGCATTAATCAGGGCTTGCTCTCTATCTTCCGACCAAGAATCCATAATATCTGTGTCTGCTCTGTCCACTTTGTGCTTGGCTTCTTCCACCTTCCGGTTTAAATCCCCAAAAACCGACCAGTTCCACTCCCTTAAGCATTTCCTAAGCTCCTTGAGATTTTCGGTAAGGTTGAGCATCGGATTTGGGCTTCGATCACTCCTCCAATGCTGCCGCACAAGAGGCAAAAAACCTTCGTGCTCAGCCCACATGGAGAGAAAACTGAACGAAGCTTTCCTTGAAAAAGGGGGACAGACTTCTAATAGCAAGGGACAATGATCAGATTGGATTCTGTCAAGCTGCCGCACCCTTAGCTCTGGAAGCGCTGAGACCGCAGGGGTATTTAGCAATACCCGATCTAAACGCTTGTATACTCTCCTGAGACCTTGCCTATTGTTACACCAGGATAAGGATTTGCCCATGACACCTATATCAACCAGACCCAGCCTTTGAATAAACTCCCCAAAATCGCGCATACTACCATCATCGCGCCTAGCTCCGCCTTTCTTTTCTGTCCAATCTGTGATAACATTAAAATCGCCCATTAGTAACCATGGAGTGGTTAAGTTGAGACCAAACCGGGTTAGTTCGTCCCACAGTTTTGCTCGAGCTTGACGAGCACAACGGGCGTATATACATGAGCAGAGGATCTTCTTGTTCCAGGCTAGGAAATTAATTTCTACAGTGAAATGTTGATCTGTTTTTTCTTTGATGTCGACCTCTATTGAATCCTGCCAAAGCAGCCAAATATTAGACGTGAGGTCAAGATCAGAGAAAGAGTTACCGAATCCTAGTCTCCTGGAAAGGAGAGAGAGATTCCTCGCTGGTGATTTGGGTTCGAATATGCAGAGAAATGCTGGTTTATGCAAAGAAACTAAGTGGAGGAGGTGATCCGTCGTCCCTCTATTGCAAACACCTCTAGCATTTCAGCAGATTGTGTTTATCATGGCAACACTGCATGGATTTGGAGTTGGTGGCGCTGCGGGTTACGCGCCTTGAGCGATCTCTGGCCTCTTTCAGGCTAGCCACTTTCTCTGTGATGGTTCTGTTCGTTTCTTCCATTGATTTCTCCTGTTGAGGTGTTTCCTCCAAAAGATCTGTCTTCCAAGTTAGCCTTGGAATTCGCCTGTGATCTAGTTCTGAGTCGTCAGCTGATAACATCTTCTTGTACGCAGTGGGCTGGCGATCGTACAGTTGGGACATGTAATCTTCTACACTCGAGCGAATTCTGTGCATAAATGAGGTTTCCAGCTCCCGTCTGATCCAGCCCGGGGCAATTTCATTATGGGAATGTAGAAATCTTAAGTCACCCCTCATAGAGCCTAGATCGTTCACCGACTCTGAGTAGGAGTCCATGGTTTCTGGTGGCTGCATGTCATCTTTCCTGACGACCACGTGGGATGGCATTCCTTCCTCGACCATAACCTCCTTGTCCGGCATAACCTTTTGAATCGGTGGGATGAACTGAGTCATACGTCCACTATCTGTCTCCTTTGGCACCTTCTGTATCCACGTGTGGACATATTTTTCACGTTTATGCTTTCGACTCTTTGGGAGATGCCATTGTTCCTTCATATGTTGTGATGCATTATCCTCGCCTTCGAAGTTCACTCTGCCTTCTTGGGTGGTTGGGTTAACGGTCCTTCTGCCCGAAAGACTCGACTTGGTTTCGTGCTGAGTTTGCTTCTCTGATACTCTTCGAATTCTGGCTAACTCCTTCCGGCACTTCTCAATAGGATGTCCCTGTTTTCTGCAGCGAAAGCAGTAGCTACTATTCCCCTCATACTCAATTTCTACCCACTGTAATTGAGCCGCCGATCCTACCCAGAGACCATTCACTAGAGATGTCCTTATGTCTATTTCTACACAGACTCTTGCATAACCGGGATTAGAGAGATCCAATGTGCGTGGGTCTGCTTTTAGAAAATGACCAAATCCCCTGCAGATTTCCTTTAGAAAGCTCGTTCTGAAGAGATAGGGATCTAAGCCTTTAAGTTTCACCCATGTTACCATAACAGTTGGCTCTGCTTTAACTGAAAAACCTGGTGTCCAGCGAAAGGTTCGAAATCCCAGGTTGCCTATTTTGCGTGAGTCATTCATAAGAACCTCCACCGCATCCACCTCCGAGGAGCAAA
Source organism: Kalanchoe fedtschenkoi (assembly GCA_002312845.1). NCBI lineage: Eukaryota > Viridiplantae > Streptophyta > Magnoliopsida > Saxifragales > Crassulaceae > Kalanchoe > Kalanchoe fedtschenkoi. Next base: position 1,745,677 of record NQLW01000024.1, read on the forward strand.
GGACCAGAACATGCCGACCATCCAGAGCACCGACGACTGGGAAGTTTTGCAGACACCAGTGTTGTTTCATGAAGTCTCTTATTGTCTCCACCTTTGGTCTCATCTCTGCGAACTTGAGAATTACTGCGTTCTCCATGGGGCGGTATGCTGCTTGTAATTCCTCCTTTGTGAATAAGATCATCGGTTTCCCCTCCTTTTGTTGGACCTGCCTCGGCGACAGATTAATGTCGTCAAAATAGGGTTTTGGGCAATTTGACGACGCTACGACTTCCGCAAATGTCGGACGTTGCATCTGGGATTTCAAGGAGATTTCCGGGTTTGCAAATGGAGTTTGAGAAATCTGATGACTTAGCCCAGGACGGTCTTGGACTCTCAGGCGACCAACGCCCTCCTGCGCTTTCGATGGATGACCTCTTCCTTGAGTGCATGCCTCCTGTTTACGTCGAAGGTATTCCTCCCGATGTGGAACCAGATTGCCGGGCTGAGACCGCCTCTGGCTCCGCCGCTCATTCCGGCTGAGGAAATCGAGGTGGTGGCCCTTCATCTTCTCCGGCGACCTTTCATCTCCCCCTAAGATTATTCGTCACAGCTGTTAAACCATTGATTGTAGGGTGGCGGTGGAAGTGATTAAGCTGTCAAAGGAAGTTTCTCTAGTATATCAGAACTTGTAAAGTTGTTGCAGCTTCCACTATCAATGAGAATGCGGCATGAATTGATCACACGTTTGTTGTGAAACAGATTATGTTGCCGGTTGTCTTCTGCATTCTCAATTTCAGCATTTTACACTTATTGCAAAATAAGACTCTCATTGCGTTCAGCTTTTTCAGTGCAAATGTTTTTTCTTTATCAACCTTTTCATCTTCCCCTGCATGGTTAGCATTGCTTGGACAATCTTTGCGCACATGACCATATCCATTGCATTGTAAGCATTGAATATATCTCATTCTGCCAGAAGATTCAACTAGTGATGAACTATTCGTGTGTGCTTCCTTGGTTGTTTTAGATATGCGAGGTGACGGTTTAGCTGTATAAGGAAGTGGGTTGCAATCTGTGTAAGGCGCAGGAGCTACTTGATTGGATGTCATCTCACAAACGCGTTGAGACCAAGAATCAACACTTCCTACAGAAAGTTAGTTTTGTGCCCATGCAACATCCCTGTATTTCTTTTTTAGCATTACAAGCAACATGAAACAAATGAGTGACAGAATTGGATTGTTTATAACCTGAAATTTTTGGAATTTCAGAATTCAATCCACACATAAATCTAGACATAGCATCCTCTACATCGTCTACTAAACCACTACGCAGCATAACTATTTGCAACTGTTGATAATACTCCTCTGTAGTTTTAGTACCTTGTCCAAACTATTGCAATTTTTTTTAACACATCACGTGCATAATATGAAGGAACAAATCTAGCTCGTATTATTCTTTTTAATGCATCCCAAGTTTCTGGTGTATTATTAGGGTTCTTATGACAATACTCACTCCACCAAACAGAAGCAAAATCAGTAAATTCACTAGTAGCAGCCCTAACCCTTTATTTTCTAGAAAAACATGGCATGCAAATTTTTATCAACATTTAATTCCCATGTAAGATAATAATCTGGGGCATATTTACCATTAAAAGGCGGTATAGTGAATTTTTTCCTTTCTACTAAATCATTATAATCATGTACCTCTTGTTTTGATAGTGTATTTAATTGGTTGGTGCGGTTGCGTTGATGCTTTTGAGCATCTCCATGCTCAGTGTTCATAGCATATTTGTCTTTTTCACCATGGGTTCGTTGATTTATGTCTGTTCTTTTAAGAGGGGAATGACTCATCTCCTCAAGTCGGTTGCAGATTGTAACGAGAGTGGTTTTGATTTCTCCAACTGAGGTATCCAAGGATTCAAGCTTGCTTTTTGTACCCACCCGAACATTCTCCAACGATTCTGTCATTGTTAGTGGAAAACACTAAAAACCACAAGAATATGACCCTATGTGCTGCTCAAAATGGGTTCTCTCAAGAGAAAAATAGTTCACTCAATAAGGTGGATTCTAAAACATATGTCTCTCAAGAATCTTGTTCTCTCAATTCTCTCACTCTCAACTTCTTCAAAAAAGTTCTTACAAATTCTTACCAAACTTTGCATGTGGTGATGGCTGCCAATAAATTAAAAACAACTTCTGAAAGTTGATGTATCGATGGCACTCACAAATACTTTAAGTTGTAGACAAATATGTAGTCGGGCTATAGGGGTAGGCTGAAAAGAATGAGAAATAAGCCGGAACCACATTGGCAAAAGTCAAATTGAATAACGCTTAATGACGGAACTGTGTTGGCCTAAAGCTTGAGTCTACTAGAGACGCGAGCCTATACACAATATAGTCATCGAGTAGAGAAAAGCCTATCACATATAATTAAGGGATAAAACTCAAAAGGGGCCCTGAACTATCACCGCTTACCCAATTGCGGTCAGAACTACCATGATTTCCAAAAAGGGTGCGATGAAAAAAAATTGGTCTGATTTTCTAAAATAAAATTTACCATTACATTTCTAACCTAATATTATTATAAGACTTAAATTTGTGTGTGAAAATTACGTCGTTTGGTTATCAAAATAAATTATATCATTTTGCGCACATAAAGAAAACGATGTCTTTTGATAACCAAATGACGTAATTTTTGCACACAAATTTAATTCTTACAATAATATTAGATTTAGAATGTAATGGTATATTTTAATTTAGAAAATCAGTCCAATTTTTTTTTCATCGTACCCTCTTTGGAAATCATGGTAGTTCTGACCGCAATTGGGTAAGCGGTGGTAGTTCAAGGCCCCTTTTGGGTTTTTCCCCTATAATTAATGAAGCTAAAACTTCTGCAATTGCTATTCTTTTTTTTTTGGCACCGAGTTTTTTTTCAGAGTTTTTTTTCACTGACTCGGTTTCTTTCTTTTTGTTTTGTTCAACGAATTTTTTTTGGCACTCACTTTTTTTTGCAAAAGTGCAGAAAGTAACTTTGTTATAATGAACTAAAAATAGGCAGTAGTTCACTACAAAAATTCAAGATTCGTAACGGTAAACAAATAAAAATTATTTTTTTACTAAAGTGCTCAGAACTCGAAACTCTAAACGAACAGAAACCTAGACCAGCAACTAGACACGACGGTGCAACAGAAAATACAATAAGCCAAGACCAAGAAGAAAAAAAGGGCTCAAAGTGTGTGTAGGCTTAGTGTTTCGGAGAAAAGGAATTTAGAAATTGAAATCAGAAATTCATGAAGAAGAAAAATTCTAATTTTTTTGGGAATTTTTTTTGGTAGTGAGTAGGGGGGGAATATGAAAAAAAAGTTAAAAATCTCTCACCGAGATATTTGGCTCTGATTACCAATTTATAGGAGTTTGTATGGTCCCGATCTTTCGATGAGATAGGGGCGATCCGATTACAATTATCTAGGATGTTACACCTTAGCAATCGTTACACCTACTCCAGAAGTGTTAGTGATCTTGCGGAAGCACGATTAACCTCACCACGAAGGTTCTTGTACCTACAAGCAATCGAAGAACAAGCAAGAACAAGATGAATAAGCAACTGAAATTACAAATCTGAAATAAAAACAAGAGTTGGGATTCTGAAGACAAGTAACGGGCGATCTAGCCAACATGTGCGAATACAAGAAAAAGAAGCAGCAGCTAACTTTAATCTAAATGAAATCCAACTGAAAAAGAATTCTACAACTATTTATTTATAAGGAAAAAAGCTAGGGCTTCTCCTAAGCTAATTAGGATATCTATCACTGATAAGATTAGACTAGTATTAATAGGCCCAAGCTCAGACCCATATTCCAAATCCTATTATTGGTCTAACTAAGCCCAAATTTGTATTAAAAGCCCACGAAATTTATTTTTACGGATAGCTTAGATGGAATTTTAACACATAGCTGGATCCATTAGAAATATGACATTGAGACTTTCCAACCACTATTTATGGGCCTTCACCGACATACGGAATTGAAAGTTATAATAATTTGAAATTGGATGCAGTTTGTAGAATCCATGGTGCAATGTCCTCAACACACACTAATTGTTCTTCACCAGTTGAATCTTCTAAGCAAACTAGGGATATTCAATGCTTACGATGCAACGGACATGGTCATGTATGCATAGAATATCCAAGTAAAGTTGACCATGTAGAGAAAGATGAAAAGTTCGACAAGTTGACAGGTCCTGATATGGTAGAGAAGCTTGCTTTAACAACCAAATCGCATCCACCACCGCAGTAAGCTAAAGGTAACCCGATTTTTTAACATTCAATTTGATATTGGTCCATACCATAATGTTCTTGATTGTGTTGTAGTGCCTATACAAGCATGTTCTATGTTTTTAAATAGACTATGGCAATCTGGTAAAGTCTCATTGCATCATGGTAGAACTAATATATATTTTGTTGTGCATAAAGATAAGAAAATTATGCCACATGATTTGTCTCCGCAAGCTATTTTAAAATATTATATTGTTGAAGCTAGTGAAGGAAAAAATCAGGAGTATAAAAAATCAAAAAATCAGATTGTGGTAAAGGACCTAGATAAACATAACAAGAGAAACACTAGATTATTTCATAAGAAGAAAAATGAGATTAAGTTGAAAGACACTTGGTTTATTGCTAATAACTCTGATATGCGTGTATTAAATTCTGTTAGTTCTATTGGTTATGCTTCGGTTTGCAAAGAAGTTTTATCCTCACTTGAGGATATATCTTCTTCTTTACCTCCTGCTATCACTAACTTTTTGCAGGAGTACCTGGACATCTTTCTAGAGGATAGACCACCAGGACTACCACCAGAAATCAAAATAAACTTATTCCAAGATCATATTAGCCAAATCACGTGTCATATAAGACCAAGCTGGGAGAAACTAAGGAAATAAAGCGCCAAGTTAGAAGACTGGTTGAGAAAAGATGTAGCTGTTTGTTCTACATTTAACATCGCAGATGTCATACCTTACTTGGCACTAGAGAAAAAGCTTGAGTCGAGGACAAATCCAATGCAAGAAGGGGAGTATGATGAGGACGTTGCACCATGGATTCTACAAACTGCGTCAAATCTCAAATGATCATAACTTTCAATTCCGCATGTTGGTGAAGGGCCCATAAATAGTGGTTGGAAAGATCTCAATGCCATCTTTTTAATGGATCCTACATGTCAAAAGTTCATCTGAGCTATCCAGAATCAACAAAATAAATTTTGTGGGCTTTTAGTACAAATTTAGGTTGTGGACTTAAGTTAAACTGATAATAGGATTTGGACTATGGGCCTGAGCCTATTAAAACTAGTCCAAATCTTATCAGTGATAGAAATCCTAATAGTTTAGGAGAACCCTATCTTCCTTCCTTATATATAGATAGTTGTAGACATCTTTTTCAGTTGAATTTTATTTAAATTAAAGTTAACTGCTATTTCTTTTTTCTGTATTCGCTCGTGTCGGCTAGATTGCCCGTTACTTGTCTTCAGAATCCCAACTTTTGTTTTTATTTCAGACTTGCAATTTCAGTTGCTTATTCATCTTGTTCTTGCTTGTTCTTCGATTACTTGCATGTACAAGGACCTTCGTGGTCAGGTTGATTGTGCTTCCCCAAGATATATAACACTTCTGGAGTAGGTGTAACGATGGCTAAGGCGCAATGTCCTGCACAGTTGTATTCGGATCGCCAACATCTCCTCCTTCTAAATCGAAATCCTATCTCATCTAAAGATCGGGACCACATAAACTTCTATCATTCGAGCTGTTTAAGATCATAGGTCGGAATGCCGCTTTGGTATTCTAAGCTAAGAAGGGAATCCTCTTTAGACTGTTGAGTCTTCTTTGTGATTTTGGCTTCATCTATATAACCCATTTGAAGAGCAGAGCATTTCCCTGGAGCAGGACCACCCTGGTCCCTAGCTGACCGAGTGACGGGCTGCTTCATCTCAGAATTTCTTCCAGATGAGAGCAAGCGCTCATTTTGCTTGTGGATAGAGATCGAATCCTCATTGGGCTGGACAGGGATGATATGGGGGTTCTCTGTATGGTTTTGGATTTTCTCCTTGTGCAGTAGCTGCTTCTTCACTTTTCTGCACTTGGCGATAGAGTGGCCTTTGATGTCGCACTTATTGTAGTAACCCAACTTACTTTCATACACGATATCATACGTTTCACCATTCCTTGCAGTTGAGCCGACAAAGAGCTCATGAAGAAGCGGAGATTTGAGATCTACCTCCACAAGCAGCCTTGCATAAGCTGGGCAAGATCTCAAGAGGGTGCATTCGTCAACTTTGAGAAACGTTCCAATAGCATCCCCGATTGGCCGAAGAAAGCCCTCATTGAAGAAAAGAATGCTGCGCTGGCGAATGTGAATCTAGACAGCCGCCTTGGTCGATTCCTTTTTGAGGTTGAATTTCGGAGACCATCTAAAGAGTCAGAAGAGGTACGAGCCACTCTTGTGAGAACTGCAGAAAAGGGCTTGTATGACATCTTCCAAAGAGTTGAGACTGACAAGTTCATTCCAACCGTCCAGGCTGCCGATGGAGAAAGGGCCAGAGAGTTTCCAGAAAGAGAGGATATGCTGCTTGATCGCGTCAACGTTTGATTTCCCCACTGAGAACTTCGCGACGAGGGCAAACTGGAGCTGCGAGACGCCCGCCTTGATCTCTGCTGAGGAGGAGAGCATGGAGGGCTTACCTTCATGTGACTTTTTATTGCGTGTAGCGATGTCCAGCCGATGAAAGCATAGGTGGGGCTGGATTCAGAAGGCTGCCGCAAAACTTTTAGCAGCCAGGGCTCGAGGATTGGTGGGAGGAGGATTTCCGGATAGCAACTAGGCTAGCGGAGGGCCAGTTGTGGAGGAGAGGAGCTCAGAAGGACGATGGGGGAGGGTTTGGCCAGGTGCCGGGAGAGAGGACCCAGCTGGGACTCCGGCGGATTGGTCAGCCATGGCGCTTTGGGGGAGGGGAGGAGGCGGGAAGAGGAGGGTTTGGATTTCTGATTATGAACACTAGGGAGGAGAGAGGTTATGGGGGATCCAAGAGAAAAGGGAGAGCACTTCTCTCTAACCCATTTTTTTTTAAAAAAAAATTTGAATTTGAATGATCCTTTGCAATCATAATTGCACTCAACATCCTTCATATTCTCTACTGAAGGCTCAAAGCACTAAAACATGTCATTTGGAATACAAAATAATTACGTTCAAGAATTCTTAGGGATTCTGAATTCATATACACCATCTGAATCAGATTATGTTGATAAGTTGGCATCTATAATTTGTTTGATACATGATTGATTTGGGTGTTCGTGGTCTTCTAATCATGTCAATCGTCCCATGTTTAACTTCAAACAAACCCACGATGACAACTAACAAGTTCATTGTTATTACAAATGAAATAGGTAGTTGCAACCTGGTGTACAAATAGACTTAAACAATACTACTGAATCACCTGATACATTCTTTAAAGATAAACAGAATCCGCATCATATGATAAAATAAAAAAATTCCTTTTGTGAAATTTGTTTTTCCGACTGGTCCTTCCGTTAATAAGTTTTTTAAAATGGCCTATTTGAGGCCAACTGCGGTCTGAAACCGTGTCTAGATTAAATACAGCCGCGGTTTCAAACTTTGTCTGAATGATGATTAGGTTAAGCATCCATGTCAGTACAAACGTGGCACAACCAGAGTCACATATCATGTCTGGTTTAAGCCAAACCGCTGTTCCAAAGAGCGGTTGGATTTAAGCGATTGGACTTTAAGCCAGTCACGGTTTCAAACCATGGCTCAGCCACAGCCAACACACACGTAACACAACTCTGTTCAGTAAATTCTTGAGTGCTCTGGGAGTAGGTGCTCTCTTTTGCGACGCCATTTTGTTTTTTATGAAAATGACGTCGTATTACGTGTGACACATTAAACACACCGCGCTCGGCCAAAATAATTGATGAATATATAAGCACAACTGATGAATATAGCAGCATAACGGATGAATATTAATCAGTTGATCTATTACATTTATCAGTTGACCAAAACAACTGATGACTATAGAAGCACAACTGATGAATATATTCATCAATTGACCTGTTATATTCATCAGATGATTTGTTCTTCCACATTTGCAGAAAATAACAACTGGTGAATATATAATTACAATATTCATTAGTTGGCCTGTTATATCCATCAGATGACCTGCTATATTCATCAGATGATTTATGCTTCAATATTTGGAGAAAATAACAACTGGTGAATATATAAGCACAACCGATGAATATTCATCAGTTATGTTACTATATTCATCAGTTAAGGAAGAAAACAAGTGATAAAATAAGAAAAGTGACATCATTAAAATCAAAATGACGTCACAAACGGAGTACCTACTCCCGGAGCACCCAAGAGTGATTTGCTCTGTTCAAGCCATGGTTTCATGCTCAAGCTTCTCTTCTCATTAGTAGGGTTGAAATTAAACCCCGGACACTTAGTCTTTTCCTGCTTCCCCTCATGTTGATGATGCGCTATCATCATCAACATGATTTGGATGGATCGTCTGCTATGCTATGCTATACTCTGTTCTATATCTCTATATTATTTATTTCATGCACTTGTTTTTCTAATCACTCTCACAGTCTCATGTATGGTAAATTACTCTTGCTCAGTATATATATATATACACATCCGCTGCAAATATGGAATGGAAACATTTAAGGGTTTCTATGTTTCGGAAGTAGGGTTTCAATTTTTTATAATGTTTCAATTTTTTTATTTTTTTTTATTTCTATATTAAAGATGATTTCGGAAAGATTGAGGGAGAGACAGAATGGTATTTCTTGGTAATGAGAGTTCGGAAACTGGGCACGGGTGGCCGACTAAACCAGACCACTGCCGATTGGTTCCAAACCTGCCAGATCCGACCACCAGAGCGGGCCATCCCATTATGGAAGACGCTCGATTTCACAAGCCAGCCACGGTTTCATGCTCAAGTTACTCTTTTTCTCCCAGAGCCGCGTTACATGTTGTTTATGGCTCAGCCGCAGTTTGAAATCGTGGCTCGCTTAAGTCCAGCCACAGTTTCACACCGCGGTTGGATTTAAACTCCAACCACTTTTTGAAACGACGGTTCGGTTTAAACCAGACACTGTATGAGACCCTGATTGTGCCACGTGTGCACTGACATTGATACTTAACTTGTTCATCCTCCAGACACGGTTTGAAATCGCGGTTGATGATTAATGGGAGGACCAGTCGGAAAAAAAACTTCAGGAAAGGATTAATTTGAAAAAAGTCCTCATGCGCCAATAAGTTTTGATTATTTCTTTATTGTTACAATTAGGTCATTGGAAAGTGCCTTTTTTTCTTTTAAATTGAGCGAAAGGTAGATGTTGTAATCTAGAGACTGTTTATACAGAAAAATCTCAATTCTGAGACACCTCTCTAGTTCCAACCTCATTGTCATCTTCAAAATATGGGTGACTTGGACATGGTTGACGCTTGGATTTATCTTATAGGGAAAAACTCTAAAGGAGTCCTGAACTATCAGCCCTTATCCAATTGTAGTCCGAACTATCAGAATTTCATAAAAAGATGCACACCATTTATTTTTTGATAGAGATGTTAACGCCGTTAATATAAAATAAACACCACTAACAGATATTAAAATGACATTAAAAAAATATAAAAATATAAATTATGTACCCACAACAATCCATCTTCTCCACCTTAATCTCCATTGCCACGAAGGTTTGTGTCAGGCCACGAACCGCTTCGTTTCGATGTGGAAGTTGGTTCGTGGCTTTCTGACACAACACCGCTTCGTCTGCACGAAGCGGTTCGTGAATTTAGCTTATACGGCGTTTTTAAGTTAAAAACGCCGTTTAAGCTACCTACCTTAAACGGCGTTTTTAAGTTCAAAACGTCATATATGGTATTTATTTAAATATTTAAATAAAATTATAACCATTGTTTCTAACGTTCAAAAAAATGACCGTTGTAATTAAAAAAAAATATTTACCAACACCAAAAATGACCGCTGGTGAAATAAAAAATTAAAAAAATAATTTTCTCCAACTATAAATAGTGACTAATTCTCTTATTTTACTTCATCCACTTCCATCCTTCTCAATCTTCAAAAATATATATTATTGAGTGTTATTTTATTTATTTTAAGCTTGAAATGTGCTAAATTGAATGTTACGTTTAATACGTTATTATTTTTATGGTTTGATGAAATATTTTATTATTTAAATTTTTTAACATATAAATATAAAAAAAAAGTAACATGAATTAATAATTATAAATAATTACATATTTAATGAATTTAGAAAAAATTTAATTATATAATATGAAAAGATAGAAAAAAAAGTATAATATGACATGTGAGTCCCATGAACAGAGGTTTGAGAGGTTTGTTTCAATGAGAGTTTAGGTTTGTGAAAAAAAAATTTATGACAATGTTGAGTTGACATGACACAATTCTGATGTGGCATGACACAAACCAACTTTTTGGTTTGTTTCAATGGGATGCCCTAATCTCCATTGCCGCCTGCAGCATCTTCTTCATCTCCACAACAATCATCATCGCTGCTGCGAATCGAGGCTTCGCCGATGATGGTTACGGTCACACTCCGATTACGAAAGGCAGTGAGAGTGTCTCCTGCTTGCTGTCTATCGGGAACTCTGTCACAACATGGAGAAGCCCAAAAAGGATAAAAAACAAACTTTGTGCTTTTTAGCCAACCGATTCTTAAGGAGAAGGAAATCTCTCCCCAGGCGTTCGAGTGAATTAACAATGCAAGCTCTTGCGAAGAATCATTCATCAGAAGAGGGGAAAATTTCATTCTCATACAAGTGGTTTGGAGCAACGACAAAACCTATTTGATACTTTATCTCATCCAGAATTTCTATCCCTTTTCATTTTTTCATCGGATGAACAGAACATGGCGAGCGGGTTCTGTGAGGTTTCTAGGGACAATGATGACTTTGGAAGAACCCTCGACCTCTCAGTGGTACAATCTTATAAAGAATTGTGCCTAAAACTAGCAAATTTGTTCGGAACAGATAATTGGAATGCTATCAATCACTCCTCTACCGTGATGATGTGGGTGTTCCCAGGATGTCCTCACGCTCATCAGAAAAGTAGTTGAGGTGATGGATGTTGTCACCCACATCCCCCAATCCTCCCTGATCCTTATTCATCATTATCTTCTAAGACGTCGTTCTGAATTTAATAGTTAATTTCAACACAAAATGTGAGAAATTCAAAAACTCCTAAAATCCTAACCCAGAGTCCATCTGATTTTTGACCATCTAACCCCATCTCGTTGCCTCCCGACATGTCCTCAGTTCCTTTGCCGCCACGAAGCTATCAAGAGCCGCAAAATTTGCTCATGTCGCTGCTGCTTTTTGACTTTTGGGAATCAACATGTCAATTTGCATATCAAATTACAAGAGAGTTCAACCTCGACCTCAATGTCAATCTCGATACCAATCTCCATATCAATTTAATGGCCTTAGCCACAGCTCCTTTTAGTTCGTTTTGCATATGATCAGTGAGCTATGGAGAGGTGAATGCAAGGAAGATGGATTAATGCGGCGGAGGAGGATTCGGGCGTTAGAGGAGATGGTCGGCGGATACAGAACGGGTGTCGTTTGACTCTTAAGTACGTGATTGAGAGTGGTGAGGAAGTGGTAGGTGGGCACACATACTTTTTTAACGTCCGTTAACTGTGTTAAGTTTCTACTAAAGCAGTTAACATCTTCCTCAAAAAATAAACGGTCTGCACCTTATTTGAAAATTTTAATAGTTTGGACCGCAATTAGGTGAAGAGCAGTAGTTCAAGGCTCTTTAAAATTTTTTTCCCTAACTTATACTCCATCTGTCCTCTTTTACATGTCACTTAACCGAATTTTTTTGTCCACTTTTACTTGTCACTTAACAATTTTCAGTGCGTATTTAATATCAACAACTACCTTAAAACGTCAAACATTAATCACTTTTTTATCATAATCAATAAAAAAATCATTCATCACCAGTAATAATCCATCAATTTTACTTTTTGCACGAACTTTTTTTAAAAAACACCCCACCCACTCATTAAATTTATTCAACCGCTAACATTTACTTCACTTTAATCTACTAAAATTAACTTTAAACGACATGTAAAAGAGGATATAGAAAGTATAAGAGATGTGTAGATTTAGTTTATGATAGATCATATGTGTATTCTTGTTAATTGTGAGTCAATCTGTTATTAGAGATTGTAGAACTAAATGGTAGGATTTTAAAAAATAGATTTTGTTTATTTATTACAATTTTTTTATTTTCAAAATAAAGTAAATCATTTTATTTAATAAAATTTTCATTTCTTTGGATTATATTTTCTTCTTTAATCTATTAATTGTATTACATCTTGAAAATATGGTATTGATGACACCCACCGACTGATTATTTAATCACAGTATTTAACAGTCAAAACTGTGTAAAATTTTGGGTAAGTGGGCTTGGTGGTTGGTGCACATATAATCCTAGTATTATTTTACCGTGCATATTTTTTTTTTAAGGCCCCACTTTCTCCCTTGGTGGTCAGGGGCCGCACACCCCCTCCACCTTGATAGTGTATCACCATACTCATTGCGGGTCAGCTCACGCGCACCTCCAGCGTATCTAAGCGTAAATGCGGTACCAACAGGGCTTGAACTCATGACCTTGGGGTTGTTAGACAACACCCAATACCACTAGGCCAACACCTTGTTGGTATCGTGCATATTATACCTGACCTAGTATACATTTTAATTACAATATGTTTAATCATTCAGTTGGTGAACTTCTGAGTAAAAATGAATTTCAATTAATAAGATCATATTTTGTGTCACGTAATTTTTATGGGATTTGATAAAAAAATTTATCAAAATCAATTAATATTTTGTATTTTCTTTATCTTTATTATACATGTCGTTTAAGGTAAAATTGATGGAATTAAGAAAGTTAATGTTAATTATTGAATAAATTTAATAGAATGATATTGAATCTGATGGTTTTATATTAGTACAAAATGTGGAATGAAATAACTTATATTAGTGCAAAATGAATTATTTTGAACAAGTAAATAGAAGTAATTAGGTAGTGTTTCTGAGTTGAATTTATGAAAAAGTTAAAAGAATTTGGAAAGAAATTAAGTTTAAAAAGTTTGTTCTTTGAGTTTATGAAGGAATTAAGAGAGATTTGGAGTTTTGAGCGGATATCGAGGGATTCGAAGGGATTTTAGTGGTAAAATATGATTTTACTCCTTTTATTATTCACAACTACAATTACATATATTTGAAGAAACTATGACAATTTTTTACACTTGTCTCTACAACTACAGATCATTTTTAATACTACTTTCAAATCATCTCTTGTTTTCCTCTCCGCTTATTTCAAATCATTTTTCTCTCATTCTCTACAAACTTGGAAACAAAACATTTTTGAGTTTAAAATTAGGTCTTGTTTTTTTGCTCTTATTGAACTCTATTGAGAGCTGATCTCTTATTATAATAAGCAATCAGTGAATCGAATCTTTATTTTTTATGTTTAATGAATATGCGATAAATATGATTCATTCCTTCCCAATATGTTTAATGAACTCTTCTGAAATCAGCAGAACCTCCCAAACTTTTCTCCTCTCATGGCTTCCATTTTTAATCACCAAAAAAGCTCTCCTCTGCATCATCACCACCACCTCTACCGACAACCACACCACCTCTGATAGCCCCCCAAATTATCTAATTCTCAATCTTACCTTCATCACGCATGGTTTTCATGAGCCGTGGGAGAACGAAGAAGAGGTTGAAGCCAACACCTAAAAGCACTTCATTCCCAAGGAGGATCGACGCGTCGGACCTAGGCCAACGCCAATGAACCCTTCATTCTCGAGGAGGATCAACGCGCCGGACCTTGCGTTGCTGCTGGTGTGATATTAGAGGACCGAAGCCAACGCTAATGGCTTCAGTCTCGAACAGTAGTTGTAACAAGATTGATGAGGAGGGGTCATAGTTTTTGGAATCTTACCTGAAGCATCTTGGTCAAGTCACTACCTTTTCGACCATAATAGGGAAGTTGAAGAGCTTACAGCTAGAGATGATATTTCGTTGGTTCTGTTTAGTGGTGGAGAGACAAGGAAGAATGCATGTCCCGGTCACGAGGCACAAAATTATTGGATGGCAGCTGAATCAAAATCATGATTTGATAAGATCAATTGGATTACATGGTCGTCTACTGATTTATGGATCTTCAAAGAAATTCATAAACTTTTGGTTTTTAGTAACCGAACTTGTTATGCTCTTTCCTGCTTGTCCTGTTCAACTCTAGATAGTAAGTAATCAACATGAAGCTTTTTGTCAAAATTAATTAATCGCCTTTTGAAATTATTTGAACTTGTGCAGATTCCTATTACTGAACTTGAAGGAAGGCTAGTTCGGCTCTACTTCTCCCTGTTATACTACATGAGTGCTCCGCTCACCCTCATATTGGTAGATTTTTATGAGAAGATCAGGGCCAACGGGGAGAACTTTGAAGTTGTTGAATTACCTTTAGACGATGAACTGGATGAAGTGTCCAAGGAAACTTTTAAGATCCGGCCCTGGTTTACTTCGCCAATTGGTACTGGAGTTGTCAAAAACTAGCTCTGTTCTTTGAACTCCCCCCTTCTCTAGTTATTTAGGGCAAGATAGAAAAATACGTAATAACAATGTTGCGAAAGCTGTTGAGAAACATGTCATTTTAACATCCTTTTACCCCAGAAAGGTTTGTTGAGCTTTCAGTTTTGGTTTTAGGAGAATCGGATTTTGTCATTGGGAAAGGAGAAATTAAGGTAAGCTCATTCCAGTGTTTGGCATAGTTGCTCAGTTGGTGATTGTGTCCAAACATACATCAAGGTTATGTGATATTCATAATTAAAAGAGAAACAATAAAACTAATCATAGTATTCATCCTGGCAATAACTTTGTTTTCCAATATGTGCAATCAGGTTCTCGTATCTAATTTGGTGGGGATGACCATCTTTCTCTCTTTCTATGCACACCGGTGCCCATCATGTCGTGTGTTTCTGCTAACGTTGATCAAAGCTTACACCAAAATCAAGATAAAAAATGAAGCATTTGAGGTGATATATATTTTGAGTGACAAGGACCATACTTCCTTTGATGACTACTAAGCGCAAATACCCTGGCTGGCACTTTCCTTAGGAGATGTATGCAAGGCCTCTCTCAGTTGCAAGTTCAAAGTTTGTGGCATCCTGATGGGGTCTCTGTCGGATGCCCATCCGACAAGTCCGAAACTCCTGTTCACGGACCAATTACTCGAGTTCGTGCCCGTCAATTAAACTACCAGGTAAAATTATTTCTAAGTGTTCAAGGATTGGATGCCACTACATTATTGTGATGATTTTGTTATCCTTAGAAATGGAAGAAGATATTAAAGTGACTACGCTGCATAAATCGAGTTCAAATCCCATGATTTATTCAAACCCGGAGCTGCCCTACCGCGTGTCAAATTTGGAAAATTCTTGAAGTCTTCTTTCAAAAGGATCCAGCCAAGTGTCAAAAGTCCAACTGAACTGTCTAGGATCCACAAAATAAATTTCGTGGGCTTTTAGTACAAGTTTGGGCTTTAAGATTAAGTTAGACTGATAATAGGATTTGGACTGTGGGTCTGGGCCTATTAATAATAGTCCAAATCTTATCAGTGATAAAAATCTTAATTAACTTAGGGGAAGCCCTAGCTTCCTCTTTTATAAATAGATAGTTGTAAAATTCTTTTTCAGTTGGATTTTGTTTACATTAAAGTTAACTACTGTTTCTTTTCCTAGTATTTGCGCGTGTCGGCTAGATCGCCCATTTACTTGTCTTATTATTTTATTTCAAATTTATTTTTCACTCAGATTTTCAATTTCAGTTGCTTATTCATCTTGTTCTTGCTAGTTCTTCTATTGCTTACAGGTACAAGGACCTTCGTGGTCAGGTTGATCGTGTTTCCGCAAGATTAATAACACTTCTGGAGTAGGTGTAACAATTGCTAAGACGCAAGGTCCTAGACAGTTGTAGTCAGATGACCAATGTCTCCTCCACCCAAATCGAAACTCTATCTCATCGAAAGATCGAAACCACATAAACTTCTATCAGATGGTATTCAGAGCCAGATTTCTCGATGAGAGATATCTAAAAAATAATTATTTATTTTTCTCCCCCTACTTACTACCCAAAAAAACCCAGAAATTTTTTTTTCGTTCTTGAATTCTAGATTTCAGTTTCTAAATTCCTCCTCTCCTAAATCCTATGCCTACACACACTTTAAGCCTTTTTTTTGTCTTGACTTGTTGAATTGTCTGCTGCACCGTCGTGTCTAGTTGCTAGTCTAGATTTCTGGTTTTTTAGAGTTTCGAGTTCTTAGCACGTTAGAATTTTTTTTTTGTTTACACACATACGAATCTTGAATTTTTGTAGTGAACTACTGTCTATTATTAGTTCATCGTAACAAAGTTACTTTCTGAACTTGTGCAAAAAAAGTCCGTGAAAAAAATTCACTGAACAAAAAAAGCAACCGAGTCAGTGTAAAAAATTACTAAAAAAAACTTGGTGCCAAAAAAAGAAAGAAAGAAAGAAAAGAAAAGCAATTACAAAAATTTTAGCTTCATTCATTATTTGTGATAGGTTGTTCTCTATTATGTGACTACGTTTGTGTATAGGCTCGCGTCTCTTGCAGACTCTAGTGGCTTTAGACCAGCACAGTTCCGTCGTTAAGCGTTATTCAATTTGACTTATGCCAACGTGATTCCGCCTTGTATCTCATTCTTTTCAGCCTACCCCTATAGCCCCACTACATATTCGTTTACAACTTAAAGGTATTTGTGAGTGGCATCAATAAATCTACTTTCAGAAGTTTCTTTGATTTGTTGGCAACCATCACCACCTGCAGAGTTCGGTAAGAATTTGTTTGAAGAAGTTGAGAGTGAGTGACTTGAGAGACATATTTCAGAAGCCACTTTATTGAGTGAACTATTTTATTTTAAGAGAACCCAATTCAAGCAGCAAATAAGGGCATATTCTTGTGTTTTGTTTATTTTACACTAACAATGGGAGGATCTTCAGAGGATGCACCAGTCCTACATTCTCCTCGTACCAGGTTCATAATCTAATACTTTGAGCGCCAATTAAATTTGTGCACTGAAGGTCTCAATGGCGATGTGCGAGTGACTAATGAACGACTAGATCAGTTGGAAGCCGCCAAGTTGACACTACCAGCACTCTTGCTACCTTGAAAATCTTAGTAGGAGACATCAACACCTCTTTTGTCACAATCATGAGCTGACTTGAGGAGATGAGTCATGCTCCTCTGGAGCGCACAAATTTGCGAACTGGTAATGCTAATGATGATTATTCTGCAGATACTGAGGATGGCGATAATAGAGACGTTCTGAGCATCGTCGAATACGTCGCAACCGCCATGACAGGTTTCATCCACCACCACCACGACGAGAGGTACATGACAATGATGATTTGTTATAAAGAATTAAATTCACTATGCTACCTTTCAATGGTAAGTATGACCCTGATACTTACATGGGAATTAGCTATTGATCAAAAATTTACATGCCATGATTTTCTAGAAAATTAAAGGTTTAGGGCTGCTACTAATGAATGTACTGATTTTGCTTCTTTTTGGTGGAGTGAGTGTTGTCGTAATAACCCTAATAATACACCAAAAACTTAGGATGCATTAAAAAGAATAATGTGAGCTAGATTTGCTCCTTCATACTATGCTCGTGATATGTTAAATAAATTGCAACAATTTTAGACAAGGTACTATAACTGTAGAGGACTATTATCAACAGTTGCAAATAGCTATGTTGTGTTGTGGTTTAGTAGAAGATGAGGATGCAACTATGGCTAGATTTATGGGAGGTTTGAATCATAAAATTCAGGATATTTTAAGTTACAAGGAATACAATTTTGTTACTCGTTTATTCCATCTTGCTTGTTAAGTTGAAGGGAAGTGCAGGGACGTCGTGCAAGCATAAAAACTAACTTACCTACAGGTAGTGTTAATTCTTGGTCTCAACGCACTTATGCGGTTCCATCAAATCAAGTAGCTATTGTGCCTTCCTCAGACATCAAGCCACACCCATTTACATCAAATTCAGCACCTCGCACATTCGAAGAAACCAAGAGATCAGCACCAACACCTACTAAGAGTTATTCGTTTGTTGTGTTAACTAGACGAACAAGGGATATTCAATGCTTATAATGCATAAGATATGGTTATGTGCAAAAAGATTGTCCAAGTAAACGTGTATTGATTATACGTGATGATGGTGGATATTCGTCTGCTAGTGATTTACATGAAGATATATACACTTTGCTTGCTATTGATTATGATGGGATTCATGAAAAGCATGAGAAAGAAGAATATATTGGTGCTAAAGTTTCATTATATGTCTTCCTTCACTCTAAAAACCCAAAAACCAAGAAATCAATTTAGAGATGGAGGAAGGGGGTTGAGACAGGCCTTCCTCCTCACACAACCACTCTCCTACAGCACACGCAACCACTAGCCACCACAACTAAAGCCTCACGGCCACCCCCTTAGGGCTCTCGACCAGCCCACTCGCCGGCATTTAGCGAGGCTCGCGCTCCACCTTGCGTCCAGTCAACTCTATCAAGGAGGCTTGACTCCCCATCCACGACTGCCTTGGCTGGCCGCGCATCCTAGGATCACCTCCTTTTTGACAGGTTCGCCATAAATATGGCATTCTCATAGCCCAATCCCACCTCCACCAAGGCTCACTCACCGCCTCCCTACAACCGCCGACACTAGGAGACCCCGTCGACACCCCACGACGCCGGCCTGGGTAGTGCCCTAATAGCTAGTTGTCACCAACCCAACCAAGTAGGAATCCCCGCCACCGCCAACACTAGTGGTGCCTCAGGTAGTGCCCCGCCCAACCAATGTTCCTAGAACAGCTACGAGAGCAACCTCCGGTGACCTACAACCATCAAAAAGGCCATC
>NQLW01000024.1:1765693-1788270 GCA_002312845.1 Kalanchoe fedtschenkoi
CTTTATGTGTGCAAACCGATATATTTATTTTAATAGCCAAATGATATAATTTTCACACACAAATCTAAATCTTATAATAATATTAATTTTGGAATGTAATGATAAATTTTATTTTAAAAAATTAGTCATATTTTTTTCGTTGCACCCTTTTTGGAAATCATGACAGTTCTGGCCGCAATTAGGTAAGTAGTGGTAGTTCAGGACCCCTTTTGGGTTTTATCCAAAAAAAATGGTGATGAAGAAACAGAACGGTATGAAAGTCTCACTGTGCAGCAAGTGCTAAGGCGCAAATGAAGAAAGCTGAACATAACCAGCGACATAATTTGTTTCACACAAAATGTGTCATCAAAGAGTGCTCATGCTGTGTTATCATTGATGGAGGGAGTTGTAACAATTTGGCAAGTTCTGATTTGGTAGAGAAGCTTGCTTTGACTACCAAGCCACATCCATAGCCATACTATATTCAATGGTTTAATAACAACGGTTAGTTAAAGGTAACATTATTAGTAAAAGTTCAATTTTCTATTGGTTCTTATCATGATGTTGTTGGCTATGATGTGGTACTTATGCAAGCATGCTCTGTGTTATTAGTTAAACCATGCCAGTATGATAAAGACTCATTGCATCATGGTAGAACTAACCAATATTTTTTTTGTTCATCAAAATAAGAAAATTGTGTTACATCCTATGTCTCCTGAAGCTATTTTAAAGGATTAAATTGCTAGAGCTAGTAAAGAAAAAAATAAAGAGCTTAGAAAAATAGAAAATCAAAGTGTGGTAAAGGAACTTGATCAACATAAAAAGAAAACCCCTAAACTAGTTCCTGAAAAGAAAAATGAAATCAAGTTGAAAGGTGTTTGTTTTATTGCTACCAAATCTGATGTGCATGAATTAGATTGTAATACTTATGTTTGTTATGCTTTGATTTGCAAAGAAGCTTTATTTTTAGTTAAGAATATATTTTCTTATTTGCCTCTTACTGTCACTAACCTTTTGCAGAAGTACATCGACATTTTTCTTGAGATGTACCACCTGGGCTACCTCCAATTCGTGGAACTGAACATTAGATTGACCTGATTCCAGGAGCATCTCTGCCAAACCGTGCACCATACAAGACCAAACCTGAAGAAACTAAGGAAATACAATGCCAAGTTCAAGAACTGCTTGATAAAGGTTATGTGTGCGAATCTCTTTGTTCTTGTGCTATTATAGTGATTTTATTTTCTAAGAAAGATGGATCATGGCATATGTGTGTCGATATTAGAGTAATAAATAATAAAATCATTAGATATCGTCATCCTATTCCTAGGTTAGATGATATGTTAGATGAATTAAGTGGCTCTTTGGTATTCTCAAAAATTGATTTGCGTAGTGGATAACATAAGATTCACGTGAAGTTAGGCGTTGAATGGAAAACTGTATTTAAAACTAAGTTTGGCTTATATGAGTGGTTAATGATGCCTTTTGGTTTAACTAATGCACCCAACACATTCATGAGATTGACGAACGAAGTTTTACGCACTTTCATTGACAAATTTGTAGTGATGTATTTTGATGACATTCTGATTTATAGTCGTTCACAAGAGAAACATCTAGATCATTTGTGTGTTGTCTTTGATGCTTTGCGTGCTGCAGGTCTATTTGGTAAACTTGAGAAGTATACCTTTTGCACAGATCTTTTCTTGGCTATGTTGTTACTTCATAGGGAATTAAAGTTAATTATGCCAAAGTTGAAGCAATGCAAAACAGGCCAATTCCTAAAACGGTACTCCGGTCTGGAGTTTTCTAGGACTTACTAAATTTTATCACTATTTTGTAAAAGATTTCTGTACCATTGCGGCACCATTGCATGAGCTTACCAAAAAGGGAGTACCATTCACTTGGGACAGTGCACAATAGGATGCCTTCAGCACACTAAAAGATACGTTAACACATGTACCATTACTTGAACTTCCTGATTTTAGTAAAACTTTTGAACTTGAATGTGATGCGAGTGGAATTTGATTAGGAGCCGTGTTGATACAACAAGGCAAACCAGTTGCATATTTTAGTGAGAAATTGAGTGGGCCTAGTTTACTCTTTTACTTATGATAAGGAATTATGTTCTAGTTCACACATTATGAATATGGCAACATTATTTGTGGCCTAAAATTTTTTTTATACATTCTGATCATGAGTCATTGAAGCATATTCGAAGTCAAGCATAACTGAACCGTAGGCATGCCAAGTGGATGGAATTCATTGAGTCTTTTCCTTATGTCATAAAATATAATTCCTGATGCTTTATCTAGGCGGTATAACATGATGTCACAACTTGATTTTAAAATCTTTGGATTAGAGAGAATTAAAAAGTAGTACATGATGATGATGATTTAAAGATGTTTTACATAATTATAAAGAGGGCCGAACATGGAATAAATTTGTTCTTAATGATGGATTTGTCTTTAAAGCTAATAAGCTATGCATTCCCGCTAACTCTGTTCGTTTGTTGTTGTTGTTTACAGGAAGCGCATGAAGGTGAGTTGATTGGACACTTCAGAGTGAAAAAGACAGAGGATATACTCGCTAGTAATTTCTTTTTGCCAAAGATACGAAAAGACGTGGATCGATTTTTTGCACACCGGACGACATGTCAAAAAGCTAAGTCACAACTTAATGCGCATGGTTTATATATGCCTTTACCTGTTCCGAATGTGCCTTGGGAAGATATTTCTATGGGTTTTGTTTTAGGACTGCCTAGAACAAGGAAGGGGAGCAATAGCATTTTTGTTGTATCGATTTTCTAAGATGGCACAGTTTATACCTTGTCACAAGAGTGATGATGCAACTCATATTGCTGATTTGTTCTTTCATGAAATTGTTCGATTGCATGGTGTGCCAAACATAATAGTTTCTGATCGTGATAGTAAATTTCTCAGGCATTTTCAGAGAACTTTATGGGAAAATTTGCGGACTAAACTTTTATTTTTTGTCACCCCAAAACTGATGGCCAAACTGAAGTTATGAATAGAACATTATCTATCATGCTTAGGGCTGTTTTGAAGAAAAACATAAAAATGTGGGAAGATTGCTTGCCTCATATTGAGTTTGCTTAGAATCGTTCATTGCATTCTACTATAAAAATGTGTCCATTTGAGATTGTTTATGGTTTTGTGCCTCGTGCTCCTATTGATTTGTTACCTCTTCCATCTTTAGAGAAGGTTAATCTTGATGCAAAAAATCGTGCTGAATTGATTTTGAAAATACATGATACTACTAAGGAGTATATATAGTGCATGAATGCTAAATAGAATTTATTGGTAGTAAGGGACGGAGGCATATAACCTTTAAAATTTTTTTAAAGAAAGATTTCCAACGTTGAGAAAATCTAAATTGTTGCCTAGAGCTGCTGGTCCTTTCAAAGTTTTGCAGAAGATCAATGATAATGCATACAAGCTTGAATTGTCTGCAGATTTTGCAGTTAGTCCCACATTTAACGGTGCATATTTAAAATCGTACTTGGGAACGGAGGAATAGCTTGAGTCGAGGACCACTCAAATGCAAGAAGGGGAGGATGATGAGGACATCACATCGTCTAATGAGGAGTCGCTGTCTCTGTCGGATACACATCCGACAAGTTTGGGACGATGAAGACAACTTGTTGATGAGCAAGACCCACTTTGTTTTTGGACAGATTCAGTATTGCGTACAATCACGATATAGAGTTTGGTTATGTAAATTTTTGTTTTAATGTTGTTTATTGAAAAACAAAAAGTTTAAAAATTATAATATATTCAGATGTTTAAAAAGTGATTTATCACATGAAGTAAATCATTCAGCCATCAACAATCAGAGCAGTAATCTGAACATTCAAATTTTCATACAGCATTCAGCATTTAACTCTTAATTTTACAGAACGAAACTTGAAAGTGTAACTATTAATTATGTATTGTGTTTTTTAAATAATAAGTAAAAGTGACAAATAGATTTAGATAAGTGATAAGTAAAAAAAATGAGGAATTACTTGTAGATTTAATTAGGTAACTAAATATTAATTTCTTTGTAATAATGGTACAACACTGTTTAGGAGGAAATTGCCCCATATATAATGTTAACTGGCTCAGTCAGTTGCGTTTGGATTGGGTGTGAGAGAAGAGACAGATGAAAATTGGAGAAGAGAATGAGCCAAGATTTGGTTAGGAGTTTCTGGGGAAGAGGTTAATTTTTGTGAGATTTGGGAGGTTTCAGATCAGGCGATTATTCATTCATTAGAGATCTGCAATGGAGGGCAGCGCCCAGGAATCAGAGTTGTTCCTGCAGTGGGGGAATCGGAAGCGGAACAGATGCGCCAGAATCAGCAACAAGGACTCTCACTCCAACCCATCTGACTCTCGTCGCCCCGCTAATACTCCTCGTCTCCTCACAAGGTCCTCCTCCTCTTCGTATGTCTATATTAATTATCTCAACCCCATCTCCTTCTTCTTCTTAGTATGCGTGCGTGCTGAGTGTTTCAGGGACGAGGAAAACAAGTCCTCCGCCCTCAGATCCGCGGCCAGGAAGTCGTCATCATCGTCCCCCGAGAATTACTACACCACCAGGGGATCTGTTATGAATGGAGCAGGAGAGCAGCAGCAGCAGCATCAACAGAAGAAGAACAAGAAGATTAGTAATACTGATTGTAATGGAGCTGGAGTAGAGAGCAACAAAGCAGTGTGGCCTAAGCTCTTCCTGGGTCTCTCCAACAAGGAGAAGGAAGAAGATTTCATGGCCATGAAAGGTTGCAAGCCTCCTCACAGGCCTAAGAAAAGACCTAAGGGCATCCAGAGAAGTGTGCTTGTAAGTCTCAAACAAACACGCGTTTTATTTCCTTAAAGATAAAGAAAAAGAACCTAATAAAAAATGAGGGTTTTTTTTTTTGTTGTTGATTGACTAGTTGGTATGCCCCGGAGGATGGTTAACTGATATGTGTCAAGAGAGATACGAAGTCAGGGAGAAGAAGAGCTCCAAGAAGGTATTACCACCTCATCTTGATTCTTTTGTTGTCGCATCTCATTCTCATTTTGCAGTGCAGAGACCTAGAGGTTTGAAGGCCATGGGAAGCTTGGAGAGTGATTCAGATTGAGGAAGAAGAGATCAGTAGGGCACTCTACTTCTCCACGCTGAGTATTTGCTTTGGTGTTTTGGCTGCAGGAAATTTTAGGTTCATTTCCTGTTGTATAGAGAAAGCAAGGACCCTTTTACCACTCTACTAGTACAGGTACCAGCCAGTACCAATACTTAATGAAGACACCACTTGATGATGACAAAGTCTGATTTTCGTTTCAAATTTGAGCTTCCCCGCTTGATGCTTTACCCACTCATACACCTGCCCACACCAATAGCATATTCTAGAAAGCACAACACCAGCTACTTTAATTACATGGTGAACACATTTCCAGGAGCATCTGTAAAACCGTTTGATGAAGCTAAATTGGGAAGCCGGACTTGAATTGGATATTATTATGTACTTGTCAACCTGGATGCCCGCCGCAATTTGTCCCAAAAATTATCTTCCATTCATGATCAGTTCAGTTTTGCAGGTAGAAAACAAGAAAGTTTGATATCCCCAATGAGAAGTCCAATTGATTAAGAATCAGGTTGCAACTTAGCAGCAATTTGTATAGCTTAGCTAGGTGATTGTGGTTAGTTTGGAAACTGAGCATATCTAATAGTAAGTGAGTGTTAGGAAATCAATCTGCCTTCAAGAATCCTTTCACTTCGAGGTAAGACACTACTTCTCCTGCCATGACACTCGGCCCAGGGCATTCACCATCTTTCTTTCTCAATTCAATCTTGAATTATGTAGAAGACAAGACAAGACATTATAATGTGATCTCTAGATGAAAATAAGGTTAAGAAATTGACAATTTAATAGTGAATAGTAACCTCACAGTGCAGTGGAGCCTCATAGGGATCATCAATGCCAGTAAAACCTATCAAGAACATCAAAAAGCAGATGAAGTTGGTTATCACAACCTCGGCATGGACATATCACTTATTATGCATAACCACTCAGCGCAGAAAGGTGGACTATTCACTCAGCAGATCTGTTTTTCTACCAATGTTGTTGACCACATGCAACTTAAAGTCAAAGGATATCTTTGATTTTTCCAGCACGAGCAAGCTTGTAAAGGCCTTTGGCATCCCTTTTCTATATAGTTCCAAGGGCATGTTCATAAATACCTACAGAAATTTTGCATAATTTTCATACCCATTGAATTTCATAACTCAATCAAGAAGAAAATAATGAGGTCGGGCATTTGCCTCAATACATGTCGACTCTGTTAACATTGCACGGCAGGCATCTCGATCTTTTCTGTATGGTGAAATGAGACTAGCAATACAAATAAGACCAGCATCTGAAATAATTTTGCTATCAACCCTGCTTTGCGCAAGAGTGAATTCAAATACAAAGTGAAATTAGCAAACCCAAGACAAAATCACCCATATCAGCACTGCAAATCATGTACCCCTACTCAGGGTCAAACCACAAGATTAACACCGAAGAGTTTTTTTTTTCTGGTATATTAACCTCAGTATGCATGGCTGCTCTACTATTGTGGCAGCAAAGTTTGTGCGCAGTTGCCAAATGCCAAGAAGTCAAAAATATTGACATGCTCGTTGAAAGTATGGACTGCTTTTTTTTAATTACACAGAACGACCAATACAAACATATAATGCTCTATGAGAATCAGAGTCCTCTTTAAGCTAATGGAGAGACTCGCTGCAAGTCGTTCTTTTGATTTATACATCTTCAACTTTCCTGTCAATAATTTATCTAAAGTACTAAAAGATCGGGTTACGATAAGCATGGTATCTAATTTAAATGGTGGGGAAAGAAGCATTCTCTGTAGCATTGAATTGCATATCAAGCGAACTGTATGATGGCTTCAGAAAGCAGAGAAATATATACTTACCAACCCTGCGTATATTTTCAGTGCGATCTTCTGCTTTGAAACCAAGATCAACTTGATGGATTACAAGGATTTGTTTGTAATTATGAGGGGTTTCTATTGTCACTTTTCTAACCTCAAGGGCTAGCTTGTCAGGCAGGGGGTGTATATGACGTTTCTGCTGTACATTGAGAATATGTAATGAAAAACGCAGCGTTAAGCAAACAATTTTCTTTCTATATTCTTTGGCGATCTCCGATCGATCTTCCGAGCAATTGTGATGAGCTCTGACGACGTCGATTCAGTCAAATTTGTATGGTATCAGAGCAAGAATCGTCTTTCCGTCAATTTTCTGAAAGTTTGCATACTTTTGTTGTTGATCAATGGTGGGAGATAAGAATTCCACAGTTGAGTTGTCAGGAACCAATTCTACGAGTCCTCTGCTAGTGACGATAGACGATCCTTATTTCATCAACAGCTCGGAGGTCACAGGACACAGTATAGTGAGTGAAATACTCACAGAACCGAGAATTTTGTGAAATGGAAGAGATCCATGGAGATAGCTCTCTCGGCTAGGTCACAGCACGGATTTGTATGAGGTGAGTTTCCTAAGCTAGGCATTGTTGCTTTAGAATCGAAATGGTAAAAATGCAATGATATAGTGATGTCATGGCTAATTAGCTCGGTTTTGAAAGAACTTGTGGTTCAATTCTTCTAGTGATGCCGCGATGACTTGGAATACATTACAAATGCAATTGGCTGGTTCTAGTGAAACTAGGATATTTGGTTTGGAAAAGGAACTGGCTAACCTATCGCAGGGAGAAATGACAATAGCAATTTTCTATCAAAAATCTGTAGACTTGTGGCAAGAGTATGAAGCAATGGAGGAATTGCCGAAATGTATTCATGGAAGAGAATGTGCTTGTTTTGCACATATATTGAATAAGCAGTCCAAGAGGAAGGTGATACAATTTCTTTTGGGGCTTAGTGATTCATTTTTGCCACTGATGAGGACATCACACCATGGAATCTACAAACTGCGTCAAATCTTATAAGTGATAGAAATCCTAATTAGTTTAGGGGAAGCCCTAGCGTTCTAATCTTATTAGTGATAGAAATCCTAATTAGCTTAGGAGAAGCCCTAGTTTCCTTCCTTATATATAGATAGGTGTAGTATTCTTTTTCAGTTGGACATTGTTTAGATTAAAGTTAGTTGCTGCTTCTTTTTCCTGTATTCGCGTGTGCCGGCTAGATCGCCCGTTTACTTGTCTTCAAAATCCCAACTCTTGTTTTTATTTCAGATTTACAATTTTAGTTGCTTATTCATCTTGTTCTTGCTTGTTCTTCGATTGCTAGCAGGTACAAGGGCCTTCGTGGTCAGATTGATCGTGCTTTCGTAAGATCAATAACACTTCTGGAGTAGGTGTAACGATTGCTAACGCGCAACGTCCTGAATAGTTGTAGTCGGATCGCCAACGTCTCCTCCTCCCAAATCGAAACTCTATCTCATCGAAAGATCAGGACCACATAAACTCCTATCAGCCACTAAGAATTCATATACTTGCTATGATACCTCTATCTGGTTTGAATATTATTTATGCAATGGCTTTACTAGATGAGGCACAAAGGGGAATTTCCATATTTCACATGTGGAGGCTTCAGCAATGTATGTGCAAAATCAGGTGAATGCGGCGAATAGCTACAACAGAAATGGGAAAGGAAATGGACATAACAATAAGTGCAAGAAGAATTTATATTGTTCGTATTGTCAAATGAATGGACTGATAAGGCAGTAATTTATTCTATTTTAGGTACTTATACTTATTATATTTGAGTCGTTTCCAAGTGATTATGAGTAATTTATAGTTAATTTTGTCTCTTGTAGGTTAAATATGAAGAAAAATGGTTTCAGAAAGGGAAAAGCAGGAAAAGGATGCAAATTGGGTCAAAATTGGAGAAAAATACAAATTAATGGACCAATATGCAAATCTATCAAACTTTAGGGGTCAATCTGCAATTAAGAGAAATTTAGGGATCAATGTGCAATTAAGGCAAACTTCAAGGACCAATCGTAATTTCCAGAAGTTACAGGGCCAAATTATAAATATGTAAACTTAAGGGATGAATTGTAATTTCTAAAAGTTTAGGGTCTAGCCTATCAACTAATGGAACTTCAAGGATTAAAGTATAATTTCAAAAAGTCATTTAACCAAAGTTGGCTGTGTTCACCAGAGCTGACCGAGCAGAAGTTTGACCGAAGCCAGACCAAAGCCAGACCGTGCCGACCATGTGTCTGACCGGAGCCATACCGGGCCAACACGTGTCGGGCCCAAAAAAGGCAGATTTGAAATTTTTGTCTCTAGGATCCCTTTTGGCGATAGGATTTCTTCAGAAGACCTTCCAAATTACAAGATAATTACAAGGCTACATATTAGCTATAAATAGAAGGCCTTGGCTCAAACGCTTGACACCACATCACATCTTCCTACCAGAAGGGTTAGAGGGACGAATTCCGTTCAGAGTTGGAGCTTCAAGAGACTAAGCTTTCCTATACCATTCTTGTTTTACTTTCATATTTACTTTATGATTGTTATTTCAATTATGCGTAGGAGTAGTTGTCTCTGTCTTAGGATTCTGCGGATCCTAAGTTGTTGTAAACTCAAATTCATATTTTTGAATTAAATATTTTCACCGTTATTGTTCATGCTCTTTGAATTACATATATGCATTCATGTGTATGGTTGGTTGTCTTATTGATCTTACACCCCTTGTGTTAGGAATTGTCATGCGTAGTAATTCAGAGGTAAATTATCCATGCAAGAAAAATTAAATTTAGGATTAAATTTACTATCCTCTAGGCCAAAATATTCTAACTCACGAAGGCCGGAATCGGGTTGGGTTGGATACTCTGTTTAATTGTAGTCAATATTCCTAGTCAACCAAATACCAGAATCCGAGGTTGGCCTGAGAATATTGAGTGATTTGTTTATCCTGCGACTTGGCTGCATGTTTAGGAAATATTAGTATCATCACCCTTTAACTAGTATTTGTACGCTACGAAGATCGAAATCGGGAAACAACACAATACGAAATCAATTGTAGTTAATAATGTACTGCGTAGGGATACCCTGAAGTTGAACTCGCAGTAAATTGTTGAGTGATTATGTTGTATTATTGAAATTGCATGAATTGGATGATTATTTGAGCTTTAAAATAACATGAGAGTTTGCATGCAACTTAGGTGAAGTAGATCTTAAGATGTTTATCTTCTCTGTTCGATTATACCTCTGTGTCGTTGTTTTCAATTTAATTAGTTGTTAATTAATTTTCCAACAAATCCTACCCATTTGCCTATAATTAAATAGATATTAATTAAGTTATTTACGTCTAGCAAGCCTTTTGCTCCTCTTGGTTCGACTCGGCACTTACTGATTTTATTTGACTGCAACTGATCCCTGAGACATAACATTGACAGATATATAGGGTCAAAAATATGCATTGTCTAATTGGCGCCGTTGCCGGAGAGCATCGGTTTAATTTTCTAGAGCTTTTAACTTAATTTTTATCTAGCTTAACTCTAAAATTTATATATATATTCTTACTTTTATTTTATTTCATAAATGAGTTTCACTATTTTTTTTCTCTATCTTGTTTTGCGAGAATGTTTCCTTACTATCAATAAGATTACTCTTCAAGTAGAGCTTCAAACAGTGCATGATGGTACGAACATGCTTATGACACTAGTTGTCCGCCTTATGATTCTCAAAGTACACCTTATTGGATGGAGCAAGATTACACACCAAATTCCTACCAACGGTATCATGCGTCACAATTTTATCAGACACAGTGCCATAATTATATTCCACCTGGATATGAGCTTTACCCGCAATACCAGCATTATACTCCTGAGCCCCGAGTACTAGAACCAAAGAAACCAGATCTTCTAAAATTCATGCGAGAATGGAAGCATAATTTTTGTCCAAAAAAATTTGTGGTGACTAAAGAAGATCTGATGAGTATAGATGAAGATTTGATTGCTCATGGTTTTGAGAATTTTGCAGGCCTACCTCTCGACTTTGATGAAAATTCAAATAATTTATCTCACCTTCCTCAACCAAGTGAACACAAAGTTTGTGAGATGAGTAAACAAGAGTTATTGATTATGCAATAGGATTTGGTTGCTCAAGGTTTTGAGGTTTTTAGGGATTTACCCCTGGACGATGAAGATTCAAGGAATTTATCTCAGGAGCAGGATTCTCTACCAGTCATAATTGAGCTTGAAGAACTTCAAGGTGAACAACTGAAGGACAAAGTGTCTGACCAACCTCATGCTCATGTTCGCAAGGATTTTGTTGATGTCTACCTGGACACCCAGAGGAAACTCCCCACGCTCCGCAAGTTGTAATTCTGAAAGAAATAGTGAAACTTGACACACCAACGGATTTAAAGGAAGACCCAAAGCTTGATGTGTCAATCAAATTAATGAAGCACGACACACCACCTGAAGACCAACATGAAGAATTAAATATAGGTGTACTAATCAGAATTGATGCTCCATACGAAGATGTGTTCCTTCCACTACCTTTAAAACCTCCTGACAACTTTTGGAATTACATGGTTACTGATATTTGGAGTGCGAGAGGCGATGCACATTATTTCCATACTTTTAAAGGACGTCATCTTCACAAGTGGTTCCTCCTGATGCTACAACATCATAATATTTTTGGTGGATGATTTTTTCAATGGGATTTCAAGGTGGATTGACGAAAAGATGATTCTCAAGGCCTTTGAGAAGGATCCTAGCAAAGGACTTCTGAAGAGTGATTTCTAAGGCCACCACCTTTGCTATGTCTTGCCAAGACGTTAAACTAGGCCTTTTCGGAAAGTAACCCGCTCAGTAAGTTTTCCTTTTCTTTTAGTTTTTAGGATAGTATTCACGATATGGGGGATTTTAATCGCTTAATGAAGTTTTATGTGAACATAAGTGTGGAGCGGTTATTGTTCGCAAATTTGATGTGTGCTTAAGTTCAGTGGTGTTGGGAACTTTGGAGTTGAAAAAAAAGGCGTTCGAATCATAAACCAGTGACTGAGATCACCAGGCACGATCCGGGTCGTTCCAGAAGGAACCAAGCTCGATCCAGGTCATGCTCTTCCAAATCTGATCATATAAAAACTGAAATATTCAACTCTTTTTCCCTCAACTCTTTCTCTCTCATCACTCACCCGTCTCCCTTCTCTCCCCCACCTCCTCACTCGTCTCTCGCCCCCATCTCCACTCTCTTCTTTCTCCTCATCCTGTTCTCCTTTCCTCGTTTTCACTCACCTCTCCTACCCAACATCACGCCCTAGCCGATCCATTTGGCGGTGACCGCTATCGCTGGTCAGAGGAGAGCCGGAGATCCAACTCCGATCCGCCATATCTGGGTACCGAACCATATGCCACCAGCGACTATTCACCTGTTGCAGATGATATATTCAACTACTTAAAGGGAGTTTAGTGTAATGAAATGGAAGTAAGAACATTATTCATAAGTTGTAATAGGGTATATATATTGTGCTACAGTATTGAGTGAAGGAATCAACTAAGAAATTACCCTAAATCTATCTCCTTCTCCTCTGATCGACTTCTTCCCTGCCTCTTCCAATCTTGGCTTCTTCATCTAAATCTTCTCAATACTTCTCTTCTATCCAATTTCTATTCTTATTCCAGTCCTGTGAAAGTTGGTTCGCATCAATTTGGTGCTTTCATTGAGAGATGGAAGAAGACAGAATGCTTACCGACGCAGAGCTTGCAGAGTTTTTGACTCAAATAACTGAGATTAAGCAAATGGTGGTCGGATATTTGACGGAGTTCAACCGACGTCACGAAGAATTGATGGTTCAGATACGGAGCATGTTTGAGATTCAAAATCGGACGATTGGGGGCCACTCTCTGTCATCTGACCATGTCTCGGATCATTCTCAACCTACTGCGATCTTGGGTTCAGATTGCTCGTTCGGGACCAGATCTGCTTCCGCGATGCATGGAAGTCCATGGTGTTGGTCACCGTCGCCGGCAATGAGTACTGCGGGTGATGCTAGTCCTTTGTTTGGGACTTCAGCGTTGGCTCCTATGCCAGCTTCGACAGAGCTATCAACTGGAAGCTCTTTAGGGTTATGTTCTGGTACTAACCTTTTCAGTAAATCTTCAGTAGCAATGTCAGGTGTTGCTTCTACTTCTACTCTGGTCTCCAAGACTCTTCAACCGGTTGATTCCAAGGAGATGATGTTAGTCATAACCAATGAAGATGCTAAAGTGAACACTAAGGAAGAAGATGGGGGCACTGAGAAGAAATGTGTTCTCCTATCTTTCATTCCTGTGCTGGTTGTTGATAAGGTATTGTTTAATCCACAATATATTGATGTCTCTGTTGATAAAATGGATGAGTATGTTGAGGTGTGGCCGCTGCGTAGCTATGGTTTGAAGTCTGCATTGAGACTGTGCACACTAGGTGTTTGTAAAAATGCTCAAGTGGATATATCTTTCGAGTTTGCTGCTTCCTTGAGTTTGTGTTGCAGTAGTTACAACCTGGTTGGGTTTGAAAGTGTTGATTGTATAGATAATGGATTAGATAAACCTCCTCCATTACCTCCAGAAATGGACTCGTTTATTACTTTGACATAAAGGTTAGACAAGTTTAAGATCTTGGACAAGTATGGCATTGCAGGATGTGGTCTTGGTGGGATACAATCGGAGCCTGCAATGTTTGGTCAGCCCATTAGTATGATTTTACCTAGCATGATGGTTTGGCAGACTTCTAACCTTGGGATGAAAACCCTAGAGAAATTCTGCACGCCAACTGTTTGGGTAAATGGTCCTCTGAGCTTTCCTTGGTATTTTGTTATTTTCTTTAATTGCAGCAACAATCAACATTACTTTGTGAAATTTGAGCAAGCTGGGTTAAGGCATAACGGGACCAAGAGGCCACCTCCCTTACCACCAAAGGCTGTGCAAAATGAATGTTGTGTTGGTACACCATGTTCTGGATTTCTTGGTTTTCATAGTAGTGGAAAAGTTGAAGTCCGGCAGGTGCTGATGTCGATAAAGCCAACAATGAGGTCGAACTGGTATATGCAATTTATGAAGGCTGGGTTGAATAATATAATTTATGAGGGCAGTTGCTATGTGGCTTGCAAGCTGGTGGAGTTTTCATGAATGCTTTTTCTAAAGACCAAATGGCTAAAAAGAAGAATGCATCTAAAAACTATAACAGAGGGGTTCAACAGACATGGTGCTACTATCTTAGATACTTCCATGTTTGAACTGGTAGAGACTTTGACGGGAAAATATGAAATAGATTCGACATCATTTTATGATCTTGGAGGAGCTTGCTCGGGTGTTGAAGGTATGGAGGCGGAAGCAGTATTGCTTGGCCAGCCGGTGAGCATGGTATTTTCTGGGGTTGTGGGATTCAAATTTCATGAGACACTACTCAATGCAGTCATTACAATTTGGCTAATTTTTACAGTAACCAAGCTTGGGAAAATACTGGTGTCTCGTCGATTTGTGTACAAGCCTGATGATAATCTTACTATTTTTCATAAATTGGTTGGCATTGGGAATAAGCACATTGATGTTGAAACTAAGGATGTGTACACATGCATGGTGTTGGAGGATCCTCGTTGGTCAAAAGTGAAAGATACCTTTAAGATGTTCCAAAATGTTGGCTTCAAGGTACGTATGGTAGTAGTTGGTGACAACATCAAAGCAGCTAAAGCAATGGCAGTGAAATTTGGCCCATTAAAATCAAATGAGGATACCACTGAGCGACCAGCTTATCATTTGCTGGAAAGACCTCCTGTTGGGCATGGGGAATCGCATTTTGGAGCTTTATCAATTGCTGCTATAATTCAGAATAAAGGATTTTTGATTTGTACATTTTGGTCTAAGGATGCAGTTTGTATTTCAAAGCCAAAAGACAAGATAATCATGTCACTATTAGATTTTAAGATGCAGAAAGCCGGGCGTGTGATCTCTATCTTGACAAATGCGGCTGAGATGACTTATCAAGTTGATTGCAAATTAAACTACAACTATGCTAGTAAAATTTTTACGCCCGGGTATGTGGGCAATGAGAGTATAGCTGCTGCAGTTTTGGAAAAGAATTATATGGAGACAGATGTTGGTTGGAGTTCTATTTGGATTCGTACGAGTAAAACTCTTGACCTTGAGGACAAGGTCATTTTTGAAGCGGTGAGAATGTTGCAGATGATATATTCAACTACTTAAACGAAATTTAGTCTAATGAAGTGAAAGTAAGAATATTATTCATAAGTTGCAATAGGGTATATATATTGTGCTACAGTATTGAGTGAAGAAATCAACAAAGAAATTAATCCGAAATCTATCTCCTTCTCCTCTGATCACTTCTTCCTTGCCTCTTCCAATCTCGGCTTCTTCATTTAAATCTTCTCAATACTTCTCTTCTATCCAATTTCTATTCTTATTCCAGTCCTGTGAAAGTTGGTACACATCATCACCACTGACTCACCGTCTCGCCTATCGGCCGCTACCGCATCCGTATAGCAAGATCCGGCCAGAACTACACCAGATCTGCGGCTGTCAAACCACCGAGCAGCTGGAGACGCATTTGCGTGCCGTTTCTCTATTGTAGCAAACCGTCAACACCCATTGTCATCCTCTCGGCTCACCGCAAGCAGCCACGGACTACCACACTAACCAGATCTGAATCTTGGCCACACCATAGCAGTGGTGGCTGCCCGAAGTCCGCTGCCTCCTTCCCGATCTGAGCCACAGACAAGCCTTGTCCGTTCCCAGCCATTGATGTTTAGATAAGGCTCAATTAGTGATATGTTTGGTAGAGGTTTTATCAAGCCTGGCTGACTTCTATACTTTTGGAATTAGCTAAGATTGGAATGGGCATTTTTCATACGACTTATTGATCAGTTGATGTTGTTGTTGCTGTTTGAATGCTCGGATCTGTCATGAACGGTGATAGCGGAATAGAATGGACGTACTGAGATTGAAACTGGATATGTCGAACTTTGACTGAAATTTATAATGGACTGGATTCAAAGTTTCAGTATTGGACTGAATTCGTTAGAATTTTTTTTTTGCTAATTTTGGACTTGATGGAGTTATATGGGTTGAATATGATCTAAATTTAGTTTGGACTATTGGAAATTGACTATGTATTTGGCTGAGATTAATTAAACTGCGATGTCGGGAGGACTAGAGTTTTATAGAGTTGGAATGGATTTTGCACATAATTCTTCCTTTATTTTGAGACTTGAATTTGGAAAATTGTAAGATTCATATAAGTTACAATGACATATGCTATAATTTTTCCAGATTATGATGTCATATGCTTGTACAATTTTCATGCACTATTTTACTTGTTAGTTTCAGAATTAGAGAGAGTCAATCAAATTAACAAAATCTTGGTGGAAAAGACGTACATATGAGGGAGTTTTTCTGACTTTATTATCATCTATCCTCCATTTGTCTTGATCTTATCATTTATGCACTGATTAAACACATATTCCATGCCATGACATGGATTGCATGTATCAGCATATATTCCTGTTTCTTCATTTATTTATGCTTAGGGACTAAGCACCATTTAGTGAAGGGCGAGATCTTGATTTTATACCTCTACATGCATAAAAAAATTGTCTCTAGATGAGCTACTTGAATTTTTCTACTTTATTCAGATGATTTTATGCTTTGAGTTTTGATGAGTTCTAGGGAATAACATAAAGTCTGAATTTTTATGAATTTAGTTTTCTTTACAATTGTCTTCGTGGCTATTCTATTTCATGTTTTGAATATGGACTTACTACAAAGATTTTTTAGTTTTTCAAATCCAATGGGCACCGGTTTAAAATTTTTCAAAAGACTGATTTCCGGTGATCCTGATTTCTTGCGGTATATGCCAATAAAAAAATAGAATTCCTGTGAAAACTATGTATTGTCAACTCTTAATTGTGGAGTGATTACATCACTCCAAACAAAAAAAAAACTCTCTCAAAAAAAAGAAAAAAACCGAAGGCTTAGAGAGAGAAGAAAAAAAAAAGAGGGTCAAAGGCCAAAGTTTCGGATAAAAAAAAATTAAATAGATAAAGGCCAATGCTAGACTCCACGCTAAAACTTGACTAGGTTATTATGTAAGGATCCTATTTTACACATCATGCACTTTTATTGGCTATGCTACATTGAGATTAGGGAATGACCTTTGTGCTTGCACGAAATCATGATTTGATTTTTGGTTTTACTTTTCATAAATTCTTTTGCCGAGCTCCTCTTTCCTTACGGAACTAGACTTGATCTTCGAACTTGGAAACGAGCTTTTAGTCATAAGCCCGTGGACTAGCCCTTTGCTAGCATAGGCGGTTGGTGGGAATGTTTTGTGTGACTAGAAATTTTGATATGTGATTTATGTTCTTGATTGAAATTTGGCTGGTCATTGAGACTGTTACGTTGAAATCTTTATGAGTATGAACTATGATGGCTTGTTTCACAATGTGAAGTGCTCGACTTCAGTGAGTTGTTCTTAATTTTTGAGTTGTGATTTCATTGTGATATTGCGGTCTTATTTTAATATTCATGCTAGAGATTAAAATTTTTGGAAATTTTTTGAATTTGTGGGTTATCCGGTCTATGAAAACCCTCACGAGACTATAACTCGTCCACTCGGGGCACCTAGGGGTTTAAAGGCTTGATGCATATGCTAAATGCATCTGTGCTTCCTACGAAATTGAGTTAGGATTTTATTCTTATTTTTTTAAGAGTAGTTTTAATTTAGCCAACAATGAAGAACGATTTTTATGAATGGGAACGAACAAAAATATTTTTCATTGCATATCATTTCATTCATTGCACTCTCATACAATTATGTTATATTGTTCGGGACGAACAAATTCTAAGTGTGGAATATTTTGATAAGACAATAATTTACCCTATTTTAGGTACTTATACTTATTATATTTCAGTCGTTTCCGAGTGATTATGGGTAATTTATAGCTGATTTTGTGTCTTGTAGGTTAAATATGAAGAAAAGTGGTTTTAGACGAGAAAAAGTACAAAAAGGATGCAAATTGGGTCAAAATTAGAGAACACTACAAATTAAGGGACCAATATGCAAATCTATCAAACTTCAGGGGTCAATCTGCAATTAAGAGAAATTTCAGGGGTCAAAGTGCAATTAAGGCAAACTTCAAGGACCAATCATGATTTCCAGAAGTTGCAGTGCCAAATTATAAATATGCAAAAATTGAGAGGTTGAATTGTAATTTCTAAAAGTTTGTGGTTTGACCTATCAATTGGTGGAACTTCGGGGACTAAAGTGTAATTTCAGAAAGTCAATTGACGAGAGTTGACCGTGTTGACCAGAGTTGACCGAGCAGAAGGTTGACTGAAGCCAAACCGTGTCGCTCATGTGTCTGACACGAGCCAGATCGGGCCAACGTGTGTCGGGCCCAGAAAAGGGAGATTCGAAATTCCTGCCTTTAGGATCTCTTTTGGCGATAGGATTTCTTTTGAAGACCTTCCAAATTACAAGATAATTACAAGGCGACATATCAGCTATAAATAGAAGGCCTTGGCTCAAACTCTAACATGCCTAACACCACACCACATCTTCCTGCCAGAAGGGCAAGAGGGACGAATTCCGTTCAGAATTAGAGCTTCAAGAGACTAAGTTTTTCTCTACCATTTTTATTTTA
Source organism: Kalanchoe fedtschenkoi (assembly GCA_002312845.1). Classification (NCBI taxonomy): domain Eukaryota; kingdom Viridiplantae; phylum Streptophyta; class Magnoliopsida; order Saxifragales; family Crassulaceae; genus Kalanchoe; species Kalanchoe fedtschenkoi. The sequence goes on from NQLW01000024.1 coordinate 1,784,329, forward strand.
CTTTCATAATTACTTTATGATTGTTATTTCAATTATGCGTAGTGAGTAGTTGTCTCTGCGTTAGGATCCTGCGGAACCTAAGTTGTTGTAAACTCAAATTCATGTTTTTAAATTAAATATTTTCACCATTATTGTTCATGCTCTTTGAATTACGTATATGCATGTTATGTGTATGGTTGTTTGTCTTATTGATCTTATACCCCTTGTCTTAGGAATTGACATGTGTAGTAATTCAAAGTTAAATTATGTATGTCAAAAGAATTGAATTTAGGATTAAATTTGTTATCCTTTAGGCTAGAGTATTTCAATCCACGAAGACCTGAATCGGGTTGGGTTGGATATTTTGTTTTTTTTTGGATATTCTGTTTAGTTGTAGTCAATATTCCTAGTTAACTGAAGACCGAAATCAGAGGTTGGCCTGAGAATATTGAGTCGTTTGTTTATCCTGCGACTTTGCTATATGTTTAGAAGATATTAGTATCATCACCCTTTGACTAGTATTTGTGAACTACGAAGATCAGAATCGGAAAACAACACAATACGAAATCAATTGTAGTTAATAATTTGTTGTGTAGGGATACCCAAAAGTTGAACTTGCAGTAAATTATTGAGTGATTATGCCGTATTATTGAAATTGCATGAATTGGATGATTATTTGAGCTTCAAAATAACATGAGAGTTTGCATGCAACTTAGGTGAAGTAGATCTTAGGATGCTTACCTCTGTGTCGTTGTTTTTAATTTAATTATATGTTAATTAATTTTCCAACAAATCCTACCCATTCGCCTAGAATTAAATAGATATTAATTAAGTTATTTGCGCCTAGCAAGCCTTGTGCTCCTCTTGGTTCGACTCGGTACTTACCGATTTTATTTTACTGCAACTGATCCCTGAAACATAACATTGACAGATATATAGGGTCAAAAATACGCACTGTCATGGACATACAAAAGACTTGCTATAAACTAGTTGGATATCCTGTTGGGCACAGATTTTATAAGAGCCATGGAAGTCATCACCAGGGGAACAACAACAAGGGTACAGTGTAGAGGCTGGTAGTGAATAATGCAGTGACAGAAGGCACAAGAGTTAACAGTGGTGTTGATTATGCTCTCAACACAAAGACTAGCCCCCAGTTAGCAGTAGAGTAAGTGCAACAACTTTTGGCAATTTTGTAACAAGGAAATGTGGCGACAGACAATCACATTACCATGGTAGGTATTGTATGTTTAAATACCAATACACTGTTAATAGATGATTGGATAATTGACAGTGGAGCTACAGATCACATTTCATGTAATGTAGACTTATTTACTGCCTTGTTTGAATTGATATAGGCTTGTCAAGTTTTGTTGCCAAATGGGACTGTTACGTTGGTAACTCAGAGAGGATCTTGCCAAGTGAATGAAACATTAATTTTGGATAATGTTTTATACATTCCACAATTCAAATTTAATCTGTTTTCAGTAAGAAGACTTGTGAAGGATCCGAATTTGTAAGCTTCTTTTGATACTAATGGATGTCTTATCCAGAACCAAGGACCAAGTATGCAAGAAGGTCCTAGGGATTGGTGAGCAGAGAGGAGGCTTGTATCACCTGCAGCACACTGGAGAGAATATCTGAAGCAAGCATGTAGTTTTGATGAATAAGAAGGAGCTTTTGGAGCTGTGGCACAATAGAATATGACATGCATCATTGTCCAAGATAGCTATTTTGTTACATGAATATGAGTCAAACAATAATGATGTTGAAAAACATTTACAATGTTCAGTTTGCCCTTTGGCCAAACAAGTGAAACTGTAGTTTTTCCTGAGCAATATAAAGTCAGTGAGACCTTTTGCTTTGATCCACACTGATGTATGGGGTCCCTTTTCAGTTCCTACTGTCAGTGGTGCAAAGTTTTTCCTTACTATTGTGGATGATTACACTAGATATATTTGGACTTACCTAATGAGATCTAAGGCAGAAGTGACTGATCTGCTCATTGGATTTTTCAACATGGTTCTCACACAATTTTAAGCTGATATTCAGATACTCAGAAGTGACAATGGAGGTGAATTTTTTAACAACAAGTTGAAATAATTTCTTATTGATAAGGGCTGCTTACATTAGAGTAGTTGTCCACATACTCCTCAACAGAATGGAGACATCGAGAGGAAGCACAGGCAGTTACTGGAGATGGCAGGATCACTGCAAATTCAGTCATATATTCATAAGGCCTTTTGGGGAGATTGTATTCTCACTGCAACATACTTGATTAACAGATTGCGTTCATCAGTTGTGAATCATCAGACTCCATTTGAGAAATTATTTGGTCATGCAGTAGATCTTAATCATTTAAGGGTGTTTGGGTGTCTCTGTTTTGCAACAAATATTTCTCCCACTGACAAGTTTGACATGAGAACCTTGCCCTCGGTATTTCTTGGTTATCCATTTGGACAGAAGGGTTATAAACTATTTTGCTTACATATTCATAGATATCATGTCAGTAGACATGTGAAGTTCGTCGAGAATGCTTTTCCTTTCCAGAAATTGCCAGTTTCATTGCCTGTTTCTACCATCAGGCCTTTGCCTCCAAAACAATGCTTTTAATGGAGATATCTTTTCTGCAGAATTTTCTTCTGACAGTAATTCAAGTGATACAAACTGGGACACTAATGTGGGTGATGAATATAGCATGGAGGTCAATGATCTTCCAATACAAGCACTTAGAAAGTCTACCAGAGCTGTTAGAAAGCCTGCCTGGCAAGATCAACTTTGTTTGTGGACTTTCCACTATTAGCGCACCTCACTCTATTTCACAATATGTTCATTACCACAAATGTTCTCCTCAACATAAGAAGTTTGCTCTGCAGATTTCTGTTGGAAAATTATGGTTCACAATGACTTACCGTAACCCCTAAGTTGAAGTTTTGATAAGACGTAAATTTTGGAAAAAGATAAAAATATTTTCAGGATTTAAGAAACTTATTCAAGGAGTGGATTCAATTCAATAAATGTTCAAAATATCAAATGGTTCAAGTTATAATTGATTTTGAGCATTTGGAAATAATATTCAATCGACTTGTGAAATTTACCACTTGGTTAGAAAATTCAAAAGAGGCATGTAGACAAGTCTGATCATTCTCAATTTCGGAGGATTTATACATCTATAAGTTTTCTTTAATATGGACGGTGGAGATTGGATTTTAACAGCTGGTTTGGGAGAAAACAAAGTCCGAACAGAAGCTGCCGAGATTGATTTTCTGCACTGACATGTTTGATCATATTGGACAGGAGTTTCAAGACATATAGAAGCAAAATCTGAACAGTAGATATTTCATTTGGAGCTCTAGAAGGTCGTCATTTCCTAACGGCTAGTTTGACTGCCATATTTCAAAAAGTCATCAATAGTGGCTGAAATTAAGGAATGGTGTCTCAAGTTCTCCAAACGGCTATAAACGGCTATATTCTTCAAAGAACACTATAAATAGGCCTCTTCACTCAAAAAAATTAGATAAGAAGCTTTCTAAGAGATACATACATCATAGCTATCAAGATTACAAGATCAAAGCTTGTACTCAAGTAAGTGCAAATAGCATTTTGTTCTTCCATTCATATCCAAACTATTGCACTTCTTTGCTCAAGTTTGTGAGCTCTTTAGGAGCATTTCTCTGAGTTATTTGTGAGGTTTGAGAAACTTCTATAGTTCTCATTCATTGGTAGGATTTGCGCCGAAAATCAAATCAAGTTGTAAGGTGTGCTTGAGCCGTAAGTCGAGCGTTTGTAAAAGTTCTCACTGACCTTGAAAGTGATCTCTAGTGAAAGGTTGTGAAAAATCCTAAGTGGAAGCTTAGGTAGTGAACGTAGGTCTTCGTACCAAACCACTGTAAATCACCTTATTCTTTGTGGTTGTTTTAGTTTGTATTCTGCAAAAAGTGTCCATCAAGCTCTATTCAACCC
>NQLW01000024.1:1788293-1841995 GCA_002312845.1 Kalanchoe fedtschenkoi
CCCCCCCCCCCCCCCCCCCCCTTCTAGAGCTTGGGCTTCCTACAATTTCTACTTTAATAGAGCCAAAATCTTATACAGCTAGTAAGTATTCTGATTGGCAAGAAGTAATGAAGAAAGAAATAGAGGCAATTCAAGCAAATAACACCTGGATAGTTACTAATTTACCATCAGATGAGACATTGGTGGGTTGTAAATGGGTACATAAGATCAAATATTGCTCAGCTGGCAGTATTGACCGTTATAAAGCACATCTTGTGGCCAAAGGTTTTATACAGTGGGAAGGATTGGATTATGCAAAAACCTTTGCTCCAGTTGTTAAAATGACTACAGTTCGATTAGTAATAGCTTTGGCAATTGCCAAAAATTGACTTTTATATCAACTGGATGTTACCAATGCATTTTTACATGGAGACCTTAATGAGGATGTGTACATGGAGCTTCCCCCGGTGTTCTATAAGGAACTGAAAGAGCAAGGCAAAGTTTGGAAACTCTATAAGAGTTTGTATGCAGGCATCCCGGCTGTGGAATGCCAAATTATGTGAAGCATTGATACCTTATGGATTTGTTCAGATTCTCAATGACTATTCTCTTTTTATATTGACACAGAATGGTCATTTTTTTATCTTGCTGGTGTATGTTGACGACTTGGTTTTGACTGGTACATGTACCGAGCTTATGCACCATGTGAAAGACTTTATTCATGATCAATTCCAAATCAAAGATCTTGGATTCTTGAAATTTTTTCTAGGGCTCGAGATTGCTCCTTCTGATTCTGGCCTATTTCTCAATCAGCGGAAGTATGTCATTGATCTACTTACTGATACAAGCATGGTGGATTGCAAGTCTTCCAAATTGCCACTTGATACACGTCATCAGCTGAATCTCTCCAAAGCACCTCCTCTGGCCGATCCTACTCCCTATCGACAACGTGTTGGCTACTTGCTTTATGTTACTATTACTCACCCTAATCTCTGCTATTCTGTGCATGTGTTGAGTCAGTTTATGCAGGCTCCAACTAAGGATCACTTAAAGCTTCTCACCATGTCCTTTGATACTTGAAACAAGCGCCTGGACAGGGTCTCTTTTATTCTAGTTCCATCACTTTTTCCCTTGCAGCTTATTGTGATGCGGATTGGGCGTCCTGTCCACTTACACGGCGCTCCCTTACTGGCTATTGTGTTATGTTTGGCTCATCTCCAGTGTCTTTGAAAGACAAAGAAGCAGCAGGTCGTCTCGCGTTCCTCCGCTGAATCCGAATACCGCTCGATGGCGCATGTGTGCTGTGAATTGATTTGGTTGGCTCGTCTCTTGCTTATTTAGGAGTGATGGTTCCTACTCCAATTCCGTTATTCTGTGACAATCAAGCTGCTCCACACAATGCTCGGAATCTTATTTTTCATGAGCGTACTAAACATGTGGAGTTTGATTGTCACATTGTTCGTCAACATGTCACCAGTTCTTTTGTGGCGCTGCGGTCCATTTCTTCTGTTGATCAGCCTGCTGATCTCTTCACTGAAGCTCTTCCTGCCGATCGGGTTTCTTTTCTCATTGGCAAGCTCCGCGTTTTGAATTTTCTACATGCAACGCTTGAGGGGGGGTGATGAATTAGAGGGACCTATTTGTAATTATAAGAGGTTTCTATTGTCACTTTTCTAATCTCAAGGGCAGCTTGTCAGGCAGGGTGTGTATATAACTTTTCTGTTGTACATTTAGAAAATGTAATGAAAAACGAAGCATTAAGCAAACAATTTTCTTTCTAAATTCTCTAGCGATCTTCGATCGATCTTTTGAGCAATTGTGGTAAGCTCTGGCGACATTGATTCAGTCAAATTCGCACAACTTACCCTTAGAATGGAGTTCTCTACCTAGAGAGCAAGCCAATGTATTTTTCCCTGAAGCAAATGTAGATGAATCAGCAACGAAATGGGAAAGGTGAGTCGATATACTATGTACCTAGGTTCTACTGAAATGAAGAATGATTGGTAGGCAAATGATAATGCTATATGTGAAACACACCTGAGCCACTAAGAGCGGTAATACATACAACACTTCCCTTCTGCTTAAGCAGCTTTTGCTTTTCATTCTTCCCCACAAGACATTCTTGCCAAAAAAATATTTGTTGAATTGCCCACGGTGGACATACAGTTGTTTTGTTCCCAACTGAAATGCAAATATGTTTGTGAGTGCAAAGAACTTTCTGTATCCATGTTGAGTGAAACATATGCGAGACAAACAGTGCCTGAAGAATCTTATTCTCATTTTCAATATTACACCCTAATATTGAAAAAGGATGACCTTTCACCGCATGTATTTGATCAGCAGGTATAGTGCAAATTCATTGTATCAAAAATTCATGACCAAAAGCAGACAAAATTTTTCCCATAAAATTTTAGGTCAGGTGACATGAGTTGAAAGATGTAAATGCATATCCACAAAATATTGAACTCATGGAAAGAAAATGAGATTGAGTTTGGAGCTCAATTGGCACACCTCAATTGGGTGGCCACACTTAGCATTATATAGCATGTTACATAATAATTGTCCTAACCGTTATAAGCATAATTATCCTAGCCATTACAAACATAATTGTACTAGCTGTTACAAGCATAATTGTCCTAGCCGTTACAAGCAATCCTATTCTTCAATACCATGTATCTTTATATAAAACAAAAGGTCATGTATCCATTTGAATTATTTTTTATGTTTTGTTGGTGACATGGGCACGCACACCCCTTTCACCTTGATAATGATGTTCATACTCAACGTGTACTAGCTCAAGTGCATTTGCAGCGTATCTAAGCGCAAATGCAGTACAACCAAAGTTCTAATCCAAGATTTTGAGGTTGTTAGACTCACCATTTGAATTTTGAAGGCCCGGTAAAGGTATGATTGTGAAAGGTTCTTCCCGGCTAATGAAGAGAAGTAAAGATATCAAGGAGGTGTAGAATTAAAGATGCACTAATTCACATCCCTTCCGTCTGCTTGTAGTTGGGATTACAATTGATGAGACTATAGGTAAAAATAACACATAGAAGACTAACCCCCTCAGGTGAACGCTCCCCTAGAAAACATTAGCTTCTTACCCTAATATTCTTTTACAAGTTGCGATACAAACGAATTGGAATCCTTCGACTAAGTACCTAACCATGGAATCAAACAACATGTCCATGACGTACCACAGTAAAAAAATGGACGACATCAAATCAAATTTGAAAATAAAGGAAAAATAAAAAAAGATGCGGGCGTTACAGAACCAAAGATGTGTACATGATTTAAGAAGGAAGGGATTCGGTTGAAAGGCAGCCGTGCTAGTTAAAGAAGAGGAAGCTGAAAGACATGTTCAATGGAAATGCTCAAAGACAGTGGCGGATATATGACCAGCTCAGGGGGTCAGATGACTCCACTGGAAAAAAAAATATATTAATATTAAGTTGATTTTATTTTTAAAAAAATTGATATGCATAGCCCAAACTAGAGTACCATATTTATAATCCCGCCCAACCCAAATTTGCATTCAGAAACAAATTTACAAAGTATCCATCAGAAATTCAAATCACAAGGTGTCCAGATCTGAGTACAAATTGAAACCAATCAACCATAAAAGGCGTATTGAAATAAATTGAAATCGTTTGTCACATAGTAACAACTAACAAGAGACGCGTCGCAGCTCTTGTGCCTTGCCTCTCTCACCCATCATATCTTTGCCGCAGAGCACATGCACCGAGCCGCATCGCTGCCCTTCCAGAACTAAGCCGTTGCCCTTTCACTTCCACAGCCAGGCCGCTGCCCTTCCAATTTCACAACCACGCCGCCGCATAGCTGCCCTTGAAGAGACTCAACTTATCTCTCTCGGATCTTGCCCAGTCGTCCACTTTTCTTTCTCTCTCGGGGGCATAATGTTAGATTAGGGTTTACAACACAAGCGTGAAATAAAAAATAAGACTTAAATTAGTTGAGCCTAATTACAAGGCCCATTCAAGGACAAATACAAGCCCATCTCTTTGTTTAATTAAAATCAAATTTGATCATTTAATTCTTTCTTCTTTAATTTAAAACATGTTCATGCACCTAAATAGAATTAATTAGAATTCTCTTACTTTAAAAATTCAACTTAGTGCAGTCCCATAGCAGTCGAATTCAAAAGTCCAACGGCCAAAATTCTTTATCCGTTTTTAAAAAATTTCAAATTTAAAGTTAAAGATATTGATCTGGATTGTAAGAGTTTTACTTAGACTCAAAATTTGCAAGTTAATTTATTTCTCATTACTTTTTGTTATCTTTTACTTTGAAGCGAGTTAAAATTAGTCTACTAGTTTTTTATCAATGGATGAATGATTGTTTAATTACGTTCATTGAAAAGGATATTTTTAAAAGTATTTCTAATTAGACTATTTATGATTGATTTTAAAATATGAAAACTCGTCGTGTACCAATTTGAATGATTATCTTACTAATAATAAATTTTTATTTTGACCCCACTAGTTTACTATTCTGGATCCGTCACTACTCAAAGAGAGGGACCGAATGGAACTGGTGATCGCTTATTCTAATGGGTGCTCTCAATCTAAGTTTATTAATTTTTAAAACTATCATATAATATGTACAAATTGTCAGATTCAGAAAATAATTTTAAAATTTGAAAAATACTTAGAAGCTTAAAAATTAACAAAAATTAAGAAATTGAAAAGTAATTATTTTAAAAAAAATTACTTGAACACATATCAAATTATATACTTATACTTGAACACATTTAATTGAGTCATGTGCTCTGATGAAACATAAGGTGAATTGAGAGTAAATCAAATGAAAACTTGTAAGCAGTGAACTAACAATCTGTTAGTTGTCATATTTAATGCATAAGATTGGTTTTGATTTTTTGTAATTAATTAGATTTGACCTTTTAAATATAAAAATATTTTATTTATGTATATCAACAATTTTTAAAGGGAAAAACACTAAAAAGAGTTTTGAACAATCACCACTTTGTCAATTACAGTTTGAATTATCCAAATTTTTAAAAAGAGTGATGAAAAAAATCAAATTAATTTAGGATGTTGTTTAAGATCAATTGCTTTGATTCATTAAATACAATTGATCTTATTCAATTTATCGAGAATTAGAGTTGATTGTGTATGACACCATTTTCTCTGTGTGAACGAAACAATATCATTTAATTTCATGACTAAATTAAACAATGTAGTTTTTGCGCACAATTTGCTTGTTAGAATAATATTAGTTTAGGAGTGTAACTCAGTCCATTGTTTTTGTACTTTTTTTGACATATCGAATAGTTCATATCATAATTTAAAAAGTGGTGATAGTGTAGATCCTTTTAAATTTTTTTCCTTTTTAAAAATTAATTTTTATATTTCACGGTAACTATCTGATCAAAACTATCTCAATATTTCATACCAAGCATCAAATTCTCAATCAATCACGAAACAACAAACTCCCAAATCCATCGACTCATCAATCAATAAATCCCATCATCTGATCTTCGTCGCCATCACTATCTTCAATTCCTTCACATGTACTAACAAGTTGTTAATGTCTCATTAAATTCGCTGATCCGGCAGGTGATGTCAGAAGCGGGATCGTCATCTTCAAAGCTAATTAAGTTAGATAAAAAATTTATGTATATTCATATTTTCTAAAATTGATTTCCAAATTTCACGATAATTATATTATAAAAACTATCACAATATCCCCGTATGATCGATCATCAAATTTACAACCAATCACCAAACAACAAACCCCCAAATTCATAGTCTCGTCAATCAATAAATCTCCGTCTTTTGATCTTCGTCGCCATCACTGTCTTCAAATCCTAAAATGTACTAGCGAGTTCATGTCGTCTTCATTAAATTTGTCGATCGACAGGTGATGCCGGAGGCGGGATCGTCGTCTTCAGAGCATATCTCTGATCTCTCTCTCAACCCCACATTACGTTGTTCATCAAAATATTATGAGAGATTATTAAATGCTTTTATTTGGAGAACCAAATGAATTTCTTAAAGTAATGCAATTGTTATATGAGAATATGAGAATATGAGATGAGATCGTATTTACTTTGATTCGTATGGATGAACCTATGATGTATTTGTGTAGGTTTGTTATTGGGTTTTTTTGTGGATTTTTGTTTTTGGGTTCCAACATTGGAGCCATGATTTTGCATGGTGAGATAGCTTATTTTATGATTCTCATCTATTAAAGCTTTTATTTTATTCGATGATCTATTCCGATCCCATTGATTAATGTAAAATATAACTTCTGTCTGGGGTAAGTGATGATTCTTCTGAGAATGTTATCTCTCGGTTATCAATATATATGCCACTTGTACGCATCTTCTTCAGCCTCCACCATATAGAATGTATATTTGACACTATTAAATTACATTTATTTATGTTAACTTTTAGAACATAAAAGTGACATTTTTGAAATTGTTCTTTCCACTGAGTTTCTGTAAATAATGCAAACCTTTTGTGGTTGCAGCGAAGAGTGCCATAGTGCACAAGCTTGTTTCGACTAGTGTAAACATGAAATCTTTCTCACCTTCTCAATGGGCTCGAATTCGTCTCAAGTTCATAATTTTTCACAGCTGTCGCGCTTGGATACTATGCTGATAGCCATCGCTAGAAACCGTTATGATGCATAATTTTTTTATTTCTGCTGAATTTTGTAATGGTGCATGTCTAAATGTTTGTATTTTTGTAATGGTACACGTCAAGGGTTCTAGGTTTTTTATGGTGTACATAAAGCTACTTGGTTTCTGAGTTGAATATTTCATATTTTCAATACTACAATGCTTTTTTTTTTATATATTTATGGAGTTCATGTGTGCACTATTAGCACATTGTACAATTAATTAGTGAATTCTGGTGAACATTTTTACATTATATCATTATGTACATTGTCATATAGATTTGTTCAGTAGTTAGATAAACATTGCATTATCACAAATTTAGAAATAATTCACCATGAAATCATAAGTGCACATACACTACTAAAAAACAAGTTGATTTGCGTCGCTTTTTACTTTGTTTAGTGACGTAAAAAAGTGTTGCAAAAGAATTTTCTGACGCTTTGGTAAAGCGTGGATCGTTGTTAGTAATTTGTGACGCTTTTTTCTGTCGGTAATTTACATATTTTTTTTGTGTCGATAATTTGCAATGCTTTTTTGAGTCGGTAATTTGCGACACTTTTTTGGGTCGGTAATTTACAGCGCTTTTTTGTGTCGATAATTTGGGGTTGCTTTTTGTGTCGATAATTTGTGACATTTTTTTATTCTGATAAAATTAGACTTTTTTTATGTCGGTAATTTGCGACGCCTTTTTGTGTCGACGTTTTGATAATACTTTTTTGTGTCGTTAATTTGTGACACTTTTAAGATTATTAACCGATGCTTTATTATCTATTTATGACACTTTTTCTTAACATAAGATATGAAACTATTTCAAATTAAATTTCTACCACATCATACACCTGCCGAACAACATTAAATTAAAATGGAGAACATTCAGTCACTTTATTAATACAAATCATTCACTGTCTCAAAATATACAGGACGACCAAGTGTGTTCAAATTCAAAAATGCAAATTATATATTTTATTGACATAGGATATTTCTATGCTTACTATCTTTATCAGCTAACGGAAATAACAACAATGAGCTTTCTTCCTATATGTTGCTTTTGAGACTACTTATGGTGAAGATTTTGACCTTAGCTCCACAAGGCCGGAGAAAACTACCCTATTTCACTCCTTCATTTTGTTTGATATATAATCTTACAATGGAAAAAAAACTTCATCTTAGTTAAGCTATGAAGGAGAAAACTCATTAAACGTTCAAAACATGGTGAGCTGTACTTGACGTATTTCTATTCTTGATGGGCATTTCAGGACTGGCTAGCTTGCTACAAAATGCAGATTAACTGCTTGTGTTATTGGCCTAAGCACATGACAGAATAAGAATTTTTTGTAATTACAATTTGGAGAGCAACCAACATATGTTTTCTCCTATCAAAGATACCTCTATTGCGATTAAAAGATCAATGTATATATGGGAGGTCATATAAAATGAATGAAGGAAAAAATGGAAGTGTCGTGTTCAGATGAGAGTGGCTTAGTTCATCGGGTACTTAACAAAGTATGTGATGCGGCATGAAAGAAAGAACATAACTTAAACAAAATAAAAATCATCTCTGAGGGGGTCATGCAAGAGATAGCTAAGCATGGGAATCAGACTGGAAAATGCAAGAAACTTAAAAAAAAAAATCCAACAGGATTAGGGCTTTCCTTCACTTCATCTTCTCTCACTTAAATCCCTAATTCACTCCTCCACCTTTCTATTTGAATCCGATTCCCATGGACCTTATCACCAACTGAGTTTTCTGGGTGTTCGTCGCTAAGCGTAAAGCTTCGAGCTTTGAGTTTTTGTTTTCGCATTTATTGCATCGAAGATGTCTACGGCCAACCCTTTTGATCTGCTAGGGCACGATAACAACGATGATCCCACTCAGCTCGTCGAGCAGCTGAAGCTGGCGGCCCCGGCCAAGAAGGCCCGGCTCCAGTTGCGGCCCCGGCCAAGCCCGGCAAGCTTCCCGCCAAGCCCGGCAAGCTTCCCAGGATGTGAAGGAAGCGAGGAATGAGGGTGGGCGAGGTGGAGCTCGTAGCACTGGGAGAGGGCGAGGCCGTGGGCACGGAGACTTCAACATGGAACCATTCAACAATGACAGCACGTACGGCGGACCTCCTATGCCGTTGAAAGGATCTGAGGAAGGGGAAGGGAAGACATTTGAGAGGCGAGGCGGCTATGGTGGACCTCGCGGATCTTAATTTCTGTGGTGGAAGAAGAGGCGGCTACAGCAATGGTGACGCGGCTGAAGGAGGAGAGCGCCCTGGGAGGGTGTATGAATGCCACAGCGGCACTGGACGCGACAATGGGCTCAAACGAGATGGTGCGGGCCGTGGAAATTGGGGAACTCCCACTGATGAGATAGCACCGGAGATTGAAGATGCACCGATTCAGGTGGAGAAAGTTGAGGTTGCTGACAAGCAATCTGGTGAGGAAGATGCTGGAGATTTGAACATGGAAAAAGCTGAAGAGGAGGTAGAATAAAAAGAACCTGAAGCTAAGGAGATGACACTCGAAGAGAAGAGGAGAGCTCTGCCGGCCTTGAAGACCGAAGAAAGGAAGGGGGCTGATAAGGAGTTCAAGTCAATGCAACAGATCTCCAGCAAGAAAAACAATGATGAAAGTTTCATCAACCTGGGCTCTGAGAAAGACAAGCGCAAGGAGGTTGCTGAGAAGGAGGAGAAGGCTAAAAAGTCTGCCATCATAACTGAATTCTTGAAGCCAGCAGATAGAGAGGTCGTACGGTGGTAGAGGGCAAGGCAGAGGCCGGGGTCCAAGAGGTGGGTTCAACGGAGGCAGCTACAGCAACACTGCACCCCCGGCTAACATAGAAGACCCGGGGCATTTTCCGGCACTGGGCGTCAAGTGTAGTGGCCGAGAGTCTCTTGTTTGAAAAACCCAACTCAGTCTCTTTGGCGCTGTAGATTATAGAATCTTCACTTTTTGGGATTTTCGGAGCCTTGTGCTGTTCCTTCTTGCTGGATTTTAATCTATTTGCAAAATTAGGTTGGGAGCCAAAAAAATAAAATCCAGCAGGATCAAGCCTGGCCGAGTAATAGAAGCATTAGTATAGCCGTTGGATTCTGACTGCTCAGCTGATTTGCTTTCTGCTTAACATCACATCCTGTGTTTTTGTAGCATTGTATATATATGCTAGATATGCTGGTTTCTTTTGGATTTTGAAACTAATGCAGTAATCTTTTCTGAAAACCTACCAGGTAAAATGACCAGATGTAGACACTAGATACATTTATGACATCATCCAATATTAGACCTTCCAAAGTAAAGTTACCTGTTCCTACGTAACAGTTGACCGGATTCTTTCTCATAATTGGTCGTTTCAATCTCCAGCATAGCCAGTGCCAATCCTGAAACTTTGGAGGCCCTGTGCAAAAAGCCAATCTTCAAATATTGATGAAGCAATAGCTGCAAACCTTTTGATCGAGCATATCCTGCAAGCCTTTAATTCATCGCAATTGCAAGCCTTTAGTTCATTGTCAAAATCTAATAGCTACTTTAATGCTCAAAAACAGTAACTACAAGCCCTTTGATCGATCAGATTCTCCAAAAGTTGAATTCATTGTGCTCAAATTTTGTTATCAATCTGCTGGGCCTTGTCATTATATAAGCTGTTTGTTCTCCGTTTATCTAATTTCTCGCTCAAGTGGGAGAATGGAAAACAACATTGTTGTCTCATCCCACATCACCCAAATTAAGGTTTTCTCTGAATTTCCATCATTATATAAATAAGCATCTTTGAACCAAACAAGCAATAGGCCCACTTAAATTTTGAGACCTTTAATCATGGAGATACCAAGCTTTAAGGCCTCCTTGCGGCTGTGGGATATCAAGGTGAGGCCTCCCTAAGGTGGAGGCTCGGTGCGGCTGCACCACTTGCACCACCCTAGGGCCGGCTCTGAGCATAGCTACTTTACCTGAAAAATAGAAAAAAATTCTAACTGTGACGGCTACAATACTATAGGAAGAATAGTACAACAATATTACAAAGTACATACAAAATAGATCTATATCTACAAATCAAATGGCTTTGGGTGACCTGCTACTAAAGTTAATGATTCGCACTGCTATAGGATTATCCTCAGATGTTAAAAATCATATTCACATAAGATTAATATCTGCTAACCTTTGTTATGTAATCCTGCAACACTTGCGTTACTTATTGAATCTGCATGAAACATATATAGCGAACCAATACAAAACTAAGAATAGCCAAAAGGCAGCAACGAGTACAATGTTTGAAGGATTGGACATGAAAAACTACAGTTGTTGAAGATTTTATTATTTATCACTAAAGACCTGGTTACTGAAGCCTTACACAGCAACTAGAGCAGGCAAACACATTCAATGATCAGAAGACTACTAAAGAGCCCCCATCTCATCCAAGCAGAATCAACAATAAAAATCAAGTTTCCAGTCGCCATTTATAACAAACAAAGAGACATCAACTCCAAACATCTTCAAATTAGTACAACTCATCAACTACAACAAAGCATAAAAAATGCAAAATTTCAACACCACAAGCAACAGGATTTTACAATAATTAAGAAATTTTCATCTATAATTGCTAAAGTAACCAACATGAAGAGACAATCTTACTAATATAATTACAAACCAACATATTCTGAAGTATATATGCCAAGCAGTGATAGAAAAAGCCCTAAGAAGGGCTAAAATGTGTAGCACGAACAATCAGAAAAAATGACCATCCATGTTGTGAAGCAAGACCGAGCAAGCTCAACTAGTACTACTACTTTATAACATCACTCAAATACAAAACATACAAAATCCAACACGACGCCTATTCCAATCAATCCAGCAACATCTCTTCCATCATTGAAACAACAACTACCACAACAAAATCAATTCAGACAGGAAAACGTACCGAAAATTTGACAACGACATCGGCCGATGTCGATTTTGGTGATCGAAATACTAGAGATTGGCTCGATCTTCCTTCCCGCCCAAAATAGCGCCCACTGGTGCCTTCCTCTGCGTTGCTCGCTCCTGCCGATTCGATCCGCGTTAGAAACACTATTCGCTCCTGATCAACACTCGATCTCAGATTTCCCATGTTATGTTTTTTCAATTTTATTAATTATATTAAATCTTAATTTCTTTAGCAACAAAAATAATATAAAAATTTATATATGATAGTGACGCTTTGAACTGTACAAAAAAATTTAACATAAAAATAAAAATATAACAAAGGTTTCAAAAGTATAACATAATGGTGTCACTGAATAACTACGCTTGTGAGAAAATTATTCACAATTTACATATTCATAATAACTTTCACCAGATTCTCTCCATGGAGAATATTTATATATAACTCATGAACATGACTATGTCATAACAGATGAATATATTTATGTAATTGATGAATGTAATTGTGTAGCTGATGAATAACATATACATAAATAGTGAATATTGTTATTAACCTCATAAATGGTTCATGTTAACTAATGAATGTTATAAAAGATCTATGAACATGGGTGCTTAAAAATTGTGCTCTCTTATACTTTTGGAGTCATCATACTTAGTAGTTAACATTTCATTATGAGAGTATTGACATAAACTTTTTACGAACCTCTAAATTATTCCTCAAATTTAGCAAGATAGTCCATTGTGTCTCAAAGTTGGGAATTGTTGCCCTTTTATCACCACTTACAGTAATTTTCATTTCCATAAGAGATAAGCGGTTGGACCCCTCCACCTTTGAGAATTGGCATCATAGATAGCCTTATTCTCTACATAATTCCCCACATTAGAATCAAGAGAAATGAGAGTGGTCACACATAAGGCATGGTCTAAGTCAAGAACAACAATTATCAACTCCGTTCTTTCTTTTCAGTTAGGAAAGTTAGTATCGTTAAGTTGATCAATGCTAGCAATGTGACTAGTAATGCTTGAGGTACGAAAAACTGAATTAGAAAAGAAACATCATTAGTAAATACAATGAAGTAATGCCAATTATGAAACTAATCATATGTTGGTATGATTAATTGCACGCTAATGACAATTCTAATCCACATCATCATTTGGCAAAATTGAAAAAAACTTTAAAAAATTAATTAATATATAAAATTACTAATAACACTACACGATTATAATCAACTTTGGTCAGAAAATAATCTTACGTTATTAAAATTAATTATGTAAATCTCAACATCAAAAAATGAATCTCTAATCAAAACATCTTGTTGATTCAGTTTTGATCAGAGATTATTAATATTAAAAGACTATTATTCCCCATACTCGGTCGAATATAGGCCATTACTCGGACCATGCAATATTAAGAGAAAGTTTTGAGTCTTACAGACTTATTTTACTCGGTCGAGTGAAATTCGCAAAGGAATTCCAGTCGGTCGAGTAGACTTACTAGGTCGAGTAAATATGTTAATCAGACCGTGTGAGACTCAAGAAGTTTCTGGAATCATAAACCCATTTTACTCGGTCAAGTACAGTGTACTCGATTGAGTAAAATCATACTAGGTTGAGTACAAACCTCAATATTTACTAGTAAACATAATTTTTAAAATTTTAAGCAGTGAACATAATGTATATAATTTCGTAATGAAATGTAATTTAAAATGCAACAAAACACTACTATAGAAAATTTAAGAACAACAATATCAAGCCAAGTAAAATTGTAGGATTTTAATTTTCTTTTGCCATCTGCTGGCCTATAACCTGGATGTGCTTGAGTTGTTACAAATATATAATTAAACTAAACAGAGCTAGATTTGAATGAAAACATAAATAGATTCAGATCTGACTTGAAATGAAACATAAGATATATCTAGATTTTATTGAAATGAAACATAAAACATGCATAGATCTGATTGTTAAAAAACTTAATACCTCTAACAAATCAAATTAGGATTCATGATTAGGCTAAAAAGGCTACTAATACTAAATATTAGTCCTTAGTGAATATGATACGTAGAAACACATCAATATGAACAACTTAGCCTAAACACCTTAATCTTATTGTGAAATTAAAAAAAGACCGGTATTATTTGAGGATGAAGATATCGTCTTATAATTTCTTCGGACAGCAGATGGCGGGCTGAGAATTGACGTAGGCTTGATCGTCTGATCGCTTCAGTACCTTTTATGATCGAAACTTGCTTTCTGAGTTTTGTAGGACAAAGAACTTATGTCCCTTATATAAGCACAAGTGCTGAGCGATAGGGACCTAGTCCTAGCTGGGTGGAAGACATTCCTACCGATCCTGGACTTACATAATGGGCCTACAATGAGGCTTAGGTTAACCCAATAATTTTAGGTTGATTATAAATTATTTATGACGAAATGGTGTTGGATGAGATGAAATAGTACTTATTTATAAAAGTGTGTTGGTCCTTTGAAGACTTCTAGCTCTACATGAGCTCCTCATACGGACCATCTCAGTGACGTCTCTCTTATAATGCCATGGACGAGATTATGTGATCGTATTAACAATTGGTCTTTGTGCCTTCGCTTTCTTTAAAAAGAAGAAAGAACTGCTATGTCACTTTAGTTATTAAATTAATATCTCATTCTAATTTCCAACCTCTAATTAATCCAGCTAAATGGATATGTTAAGAGAGTCATCACTTTGTTATGCTCATGAAAACTAGTGTAGGATGGCATTGGTAAGGTGTGACATGATATTTACATGATGTTAAAATCATCATCTAGGCCAGCGATCCCTCCCTTAACATTATGCTGCTTTATGACCAGCACAGACCCCATTTGGGAGTAATGAGTGGATGACAAAATATCACCGATGGGGCCTAATTCCGGACACTGCTCCCAGTCCCCCATCCCTATTGTCAGCACTGAGTTCACCCTCCCCCCGCCTTTCCCGACTATAATCAGACCGTACTGCCCGGCTAAGGCCTGCAGTACCGACAGAGTCTCTGCCGAGTTCACCAGGTACTTCTCAACATAACTCACACGCCCTCCCCCAGCCACATTCCTCTCGTAGAAGTTGGCAAATGACTCATCGTCTTGACGCATTTCCTGTTCTTGTAACGCCCTGTTCACCCTTTTCCCTGCTCTCACTGACGCGATGTCCTCCTCATTCGTATCTACTAGAAAACGTATCACACTGAGGTCGACACCGGGATGCTGGGCCACACGGCTCGAGTAGCTTAAGGCCTCACGGTCATCCCTACCACCTATGAAGATCACCGCTGCCTTTAACGACATGTGAGACCTTGATATTTTGCTCATCTTCCCGAGTCCACGGTCTACAAGGATTCCCACAGAGCAGGGTGAGTTCTTCAGCACCTGGTGAGTGATGCACAAATGTTACTGTCACACCATTGAAACAGCCAGTATTGTTGTATACATGCAGTTGATCGGTTACACATGGAGTGGAATTGTTACCTTCTTGTTGACGACGTGAAAACCCGAGTGACCTTCGTCCAGCACTCCATCGTTCTTATGAGCTTTATGAAACGGCAAAACGATTATGGAAACCTTTAACTCCTCAGCAAGTGCACAGATATCAACATGCATACTGTTGATACTTGAAACTACCATTTTCCTCATTATTTGTATCCCCGGCTCCTCCAGTGACCATACATCAATCTCACTCGCAATCTCTTCCCTCACTTGTCCATCTTTCACCCTCAACAAAGCCTCCCCGCCAGCCACCATCTTGGTTACAATAACTTCCTCCGCCGTCTCCACCATATCTGTCATAAATACCCCGATCCCCAGCTGCACAGAGCCTCTAGAGATTTGTATGAAGTTCATAGCTGCAGGCACATTCTGCTGTCTGTGCACGCATATCATAAGCTTGAGCTCGGACAAGGGATCCAGGGACTGGAGAGCTGTAATTTTCTGAACTGGAGTTCTCTTTTTGGCACGGTGGATGATGGACTTGACGATGAACGGGGAATAAAACAATGTGACCGCTACTGACAGGATCAACATCAGCCCGGTTGAGACGTACAAATACCCATCCTACGTGACACAGGGCAGTAAGAATGCAACGTTCAAATTAGGCTGCTGCCTTATATGTGACAGCATTTCATGCATGGAACTGGCGGTGTGAGCATGGAAGATGACGTAAACAAGCTAGCTATGATGACAAGGGACATTGTTTGTTTGATTAGCAGGTATATGAATTTGGCTATACTACTAGTTTGTATAGAGATAAAGTTGTTACGTACGTTAATGCCAGAACCAATCATAAACAGTTGAAAGTAGCCTTTGATTGCCAAAAGCAAGCCGATACGGACTGAATCTTTCCAGTGAAAGCCGAGAAAGATGCCACAAACCAAGGCTCCTACAAGTTTCCCAACCGCCCCAATTGTGCACATTATGCAAAATTGCACCAGTGCCCAAGGTAGCCTCCTAAGCTCGAATAACTTATAGTTAGTGATGATTCCCAACCAAATGAAGAACAAGGGATAAAAGAAATGTATCATGACATAGTTGATCCTGACGACGAGCGCCTTGGACATCCGGCCGTGCCTAGGAAGACAAGCCCCTGTGATGAAGACGCTGAGAGTCCCCGTGTAGCCAACTGAGGTGGTGACGGAACAGGCGAGCCATATAAATGCTAGAAAAAGCACGAGGTGAGGACCCTTGACGTCTTTCCCTTCCGGGTTTTCACTGTTGACCCAGTTTAAGACGACAGGTCCGAGTTGGCTGGCAACAAGAATTTGAATGAGCATGAAGCCGAGTTTGGGGAAGATGAAATCAGTCAAGTCGTCGTTGAAGACGTAGATGACGCAGATGACTGCAGTGCAGATGAAATCAGAGTGCAATCCGGCAGCCATGACGAACTTGCCAATGTCAGAATTGCCTATCTGGAGGTTGGTGATTAGGCGAGTGAGGACGGGGGAAGAGGTGCCGGCCATGGCAAAAGATGTGCTCATGAACTGCAAAAGGCCGTAGTGTGCTTTGAGATCTTGGATGCGGGG
Source organism: Kalanchoe fedtschenkoi (assembly GCA_002312845.1). Lineage (NCBI taxonomy): Eukaryota > Viridiplantae > Streptophyta > Magnoliopsida > Saxifragales > Crassulaceae > Kalanchoe > Kalanchoe fedtschenkoi. The sequence continues at coordinate 1,804,872 of NQLW01000024.1, forward strand.
GGTTTCGAACAAAGTGGTGTATCTGGAGATGGCAAAGCCTAGGATGGTTGAGGTGAGGATGGTGACGTAGGACAAGCGTTGCTCCCGAGTGGGGACTTGGAAAAGTAGCTTAGAAGGCTCCATTTCAAGTCCCAGCACAAACATGTACCCCATTATCCCAAATTGAACGATGAACCCCAGAGTTCGATACAGCCCGCCCTTTCCAACGCCCTTGATCACTGAAAAGTTCCCAACCATCATCCCAACCTGCATGTGCCCAATACCAACAACAAATATAATATGATATTACGTACTACAACCAAATAAATAAATGTTTTATTACTAGCTAGCTAACTACGCCCGATCGAGACTTACGATGAATTCTGATACAATGCGATGGCCGTAATGGCGCTTTAGAAAATATTTGTGGAGGCCGTTGCAGACCATGACGGTAACGATATATCCGATGATCTTAACGGCGATGCTTGGTATGACAGCTGAAGAGAATATAAAAGGTGTGCATTCCTTGCCTCCGGCGGCTGCTCCGCCAGTTAGGTTTCCCGACGACATTATGTGCAATGCAAGAGAAGCTAGGTAGCTGTGGAGAATGGCCGCATTTATGCAAACGAAGCTGTTGATGATGGTGAAGATGCTGTTTGCTGCTACAAAAGCGTTCGCTGCCCTTCCTTCCTTCCCTTTTGTTGTTTGGAACTTCTTTTGTCCACATATTCTCTTCACCTTTGTTTACCAATTATAGCTGGCACTCGCAGGTGCAATCTGCAATATGGGGGCATCAACTGCATGAAATGAGACTTGTGTCAGGTCAAATGGGCCGGGCTTGTGTATCGGTTGGGCCCATAGATTTTGGTTTTCCATCATCAGGGAGCAGGGGTAAAAGTGTCATTATGAAGATAAGAATTCAGATATGGTTGTCTGCAAATATGGAGGAGCAGCAAATTTTACTAGTGTAGCCATTGAAGCTCATGAAAAATGGCTTCTTCAATTACCGCCTCTGTTCAACCCAGGTTCGATTGCTTTCAGTTTTCGTTTCTTTCTCGCGTTCCATTTCAATAATAGTTCGAAACTCGATTCGTTCGCAGCTTGTTACATGTTTTCTGTCAGTGTAATGCATCGCTCGTGGGCATCAATTGTTGTTTTTGGGGGATTTGAGCTAATGTACTGATTCGCACTTTTTTTCTCTTCTGGAATCCTATTCTGTGATCTTAACTATGGCAATATGTTATGCTGTAAATATCAAACCAGTGTTAGATTTTGGAATTTGGAGGTCGTGGAGTTTGTTTTTATTTCATATCTACTTACTTTATTCTATTCCTCAAGCTCTCTGGAGTTTATACATACAACACATTGTTTGGCCTGAGTTCTGAACTCATTCAAGTTTAGTGCCCAACTCAACCCTGTCTCATGTGCATTTAAGTAAAGTGAGGAATCGCATAACACCTTCTTCTCTCATTAGTTTTCTCAGTTCAGACACCCGCATGTTACCCCTGCTAAACAAACTGTCACATCTATGTGGTTTTACTGCAGAAAATCGCAAAAATATCTCTCAATGATACTTGTTCTGGGACTCGTACTGTCACTCATACTTAAATTATGGCCGTGTTCTGTGCTAGGGGTTTTAGCAGTTAAAAGGGAGATTTTAACTCACGGTTGCTCCTTTTTCTTAAAAATTGCAGCAATTTGAAATCCGTATTTCTGGGAGATAGCATCTATCTCCATGCTTCAAATGTTCCTCTTAGCCGCATTGGCTTTGTGAAGAGGACTGTACAGTGCAAGGAATCTAGAATTGGTAAACAGCCAATAGAAGTTCCTCCCACTGTGGCTGTCTCCTTAGAGGGTCAAAGTCTGAAAGTAAAAGGTCCTTTGGGGGAGCTTTCAAGGATCTTTCCACGAGAAGTGAAGCTTGAGAGAGATGAACAAGGGATAATAAGGGTAAGAAAGGCACTGGATACAAGAAAAGCCAATCAAATGCACGGGTTGTTCAGGTAAGGTTACTCGGCACAATACTAACCTCGAGTAGTTCAATTATCTCTGATTTCTCTGCACCAATTTCTCTTTTAACATGTGAATGAGTACTTTCACTTGTATCATTGGCACCCCTACTGATACAGACTAGTTTTAGTTTTGGGTTTCCCAGCTGAGGAAAAAATGGTTATGTTTAATGATAAAAAACCAGAAGTTTCTTACCTGATACATTTAGTTTGTCTATCCAAATCCAGATTTTGTGACAGTTCTGATTTCAGTAATTGGCTATATAGCAAACAAATAGAGGGCTCAATTATTTTAGGTGTGGATTGTGACAACTGAGAGTGCTAGTTCACCGAAATTGGATTCTGGCACTTGACCTGTGGACGTTTTGCCAGATTTAGATATGAAACCTCACTACAGGAAGTTCCTTTCACACTACACATTTTGTTTTGCTCGCAGGACTCTAACAGACAACATGGTGGTTGGTGTTTCCAAAGGCTTTGAAAAAAAACTTCAACTAGTTGGTGTCGGGTATCGTGCATTGGTAGAAGGACCAGATTTGGTATTGAACCTTGGATTTTCGCATCCGGTAAGAATGACAATCCCAGATGGACTTAGTGTAAAAGTTGAGGAAAATACGAGAATCACGGTTAGCGGGTATGATAAATGCTCAATTGGAGAGTTTGCCGCTTCTATCCGCAAATGGAGACCTCCAGAACCATACAAAGGCAAAGGAGTGAAATATGCTGATGAAATTATTCGAAGGAAGGAAGGGAAGGCTGGGAAGAAGAAGTGAGAGTAATGTACATGTTTTTGTGTTGTTTTTGCCGAGGATTAGGTTTCATGGAGCCATGTAACCAAATTTTTTACGGGCAATTCGTCCAATACTTTGTGTTATATTATTCGAATTCTTAATTCATTCAAAACTGTTATTGGTTAAAAAATAACCTCTAATTATACACATATTAATTATAAATTTTATTAATAGGATGATCAAGAAGTAAATCTATTATCAGCAAGTAGAATTAGCACAAGAGAAGCGCACCGAGATGATTCCCCTACTGCATGACTCACTTCATCACACGACACCGTTCCTTCATGTTAGTTGTGCTTTACTTCCACCCTGTCTCAGTTAATATATCCAACTAATACATGACACTATCCAAATAATTAAGCATTTAATTGGATCGGGTAGATTCAGACACTCCACATTCACATTTGTGAATTTTGAGGCACGTATTTGGGCTTTGTGATCGATTAAAATCAACTCATTTGAGTTTTGGATGCATTAAATATTTTTTTATACTTCATCCATTTGAGTTACTTTGATAATAAGTCAATTTGAATTTGAATTTAAATTTGTTTCAAAAATTAAACATTTAAATTAATTATTTTTTTAAATAAAAATAGTACATTATTTGTAAAAATAACATATTTTAAAAAGAAATTAATTTTTTTTCAATTTTTTAATAAAAATTAAATTATTCAAAAATAATTATTTTTAAAATAAATTTAAATATAAAAATACATTTTTTTCTTAATTTATTATTTTCATAAATTAGCTTTTATTTATTTTTTACTTGATAGTTCAGTAATTGAGAATGATTTGAGTCTAATGAGTCTAATAGAGTTAAGTAATGGGTGTTGGATTTGGATCCTATGCATATAGAATTATTGAATCTGAATTTGGGTCTGAACCTAAATAAAATGAGACTGGATCCTTTCAAATGATCTGGGCAAGACCCATTAATGCTAAAACACTCTTTGTGACACAAGCTCAAATTCAACTCCTGTGGCTTCTTGTACGAGATCCTTCATCCCATAATTAAGTTCATGAATGCATCTTATGATTAACTAAAAGTGAGATGGTGCTGGATGAGATAGTCAAGCATTTGGCTATAAAACAAGTGTCTTGGGTTCGAATCCCTCAAGATGCATTTAGCTCCTCTTTATAGTTTTACATGAGTCCTCCTTATAATGTCATAGACCGAATTATTTAGTCTTTAATAATAAAAAAAATTATAAAAAAGTTGAAAGGATAGCTTTAAATATTGACCCTGTTTCACTCACACTTATGCGGCATCACAACTCTACTATGAGAACATCTCCATGAGTTATTGAAGTACAGGATGATTTGCAAAATTCAGGTTCGTAAGAAATTCTCAGACTCTTTGATCCAAGACCGTTCTCCTCTTTGATAAAAATATCTTTTTTTTAGTAGTGATGTAATTCAGACTCAAAAACAATACTTTCAATACTTAATTCACAAAGTGGAACTTTATACATATAATACCCCCACATTAAATATAGTATGCCACTTGACATACAAAATTAACAAAATCTATCAAACATAATAGATTTTAATGGAAATGCACTAAGAGTCCCACCCAGAATAAAAGGTTAAGCTATATTCGTTGACATGCACGGAGGATTGTACTGATTTGAGTCTTTATGTAGATTAAGACACTTATCATTATGATTTTGTATGTGTGCATCACTCAGTAAATATGACCGTCGTTTCTTAGATGATTCACAATGTTAAAAAAAAATTTGCAATAAATAAACACAAAATTTTTGGATTTTTTTTAATTTTATCAAGTAGTTTACTAGATAAATCTAATACGTTGCATCCTTACACTATAGTATGTGGCACCTAAGCGTCGAAAGCAACGTTTTTAAATTTGAGTTATATATCGGCTTTGAGAGATGTCATCATCAAAACTAGATGACACATAAGACTAGCATACCCTCGTGACGACACCAAAATGAATGGGGTTGGTATAACCAATGCAGAGCTACAAGGATAATAAAAAAATTAGTAGAAATGAGACGAGTGTACAAAAACCATAATATGGGATGAGGGGTAAAGGGCTTGGAGAATCCAGAAGCGGTTTAGACCAATAAGATGCTATGGTTTTAGTTATATTGAGAATAATTTCGCAGAGGAATCACCGAAATTAGACATATCATGTTAGATGAATATTGATCGAGCGTCAAGTAATAGATAGTGTCATCAAATATCAACTAAACAACATAACAAAAATTAACTATTCAATTATTACCAGTCAAGGTACATGATTTTAACAAACACCAAATCTGAAGAAAAAAAGCTAAACATAAATCAACAACATCACGTCATGAAAATATTCAATTAAAAATTACCAACACAATGTAAGTAACTGTAACAATAGGGATAATGACAACGCTATGTCAACACTGGCACTTCTTTAATGCCTCTCAATTATGCACACCACTTATGTTTCTCCTAAATCTCATTTTCTTTTGCACCAACTCAGTTTTAAATATAATACTCCTAACATGTGATGTAGGTGAAGAGAACTAATAAACTGTGTGGACAAATGAGAGACAACAACGATACTATCAAAATCATCGAAGAAGATTCCATGAGTCATTATAATGTCATATGCTTACTCCTACACCCTGATCCCAAATGTCCCAACTCCATATACAATCATGCATCAAAAAGTTAGTTAGAGTACTTAGAATTAAAGTGGTTGGAAAATCAAGAAGCAGATTAGGAAAATAAGGTGCTATGATGGAGATTAAGGGTGTTCACCGGTCCTGACCCGGATCGGAATCGGAATGGATCAGAACCGGAATCCGGAATTTTTACAGAACAAAGATCGGACCGGACCGAAATATTCTGGTTTGGACCGGTTTGGACCAAAATCCCACCAAAATAGGGCAGCATTAAATTAAACCTGACCCAAAGAAGCCTATTCTACCAAAAAATCAGGTAACAAAAAAAAATTGCAACAACTGCAATTTAACTTTAGGAGCAACAATTGCAATAAAAAATCTGCCAACAAAATTGTAATAAAAATCAGCAAATTCTGTCTGCCAACAGCAACAAAATACAGCATCACAAAAAACAGCAGTCATTCTACCAACTACAAATCAGCAATGAGGAGTTTTGAAAATATGTCTCTATTTTGTAAAACAAAAATCATCAGCCTTGTGTTCAACTACAAATCAGAGCAACCTTGGTGCTGATTGAAGAACGGTTGAGGCTTGAGGTCGGACGATGGCGGAAGTCGAGGACTGAGGTCCTGAGGATTGTTAGAATCACACCAGAGAGACAGCGGACACACGCTGCTGGCGAGATCACTACCAACACACAAACACACACGAACACAATGGAATTGGTGCTGTCGAATTGACTGCTTTTCATGGTTGTATTGCTATGCTTAAATAGACTATTACAAGGAAAGAAAATAATGCAGGGAAGGAAAGCAAATATACGCCATAACCACACAACGGTCAGCTACCTAATTTTACGCTACTGTTATACTAAGTAAAGGCAAGTAAATATACCCAAGGATTATATACAACAATCTCCTCCTAATCCTTGGAGCGTGAGTGACAAACTTCAAACAGGCCGATCTTGGAGCGCAGCTCGTGAAACTTGACTTTACCGAGTGACTTGGTCAAAATGTCGCCGAGCTGTTCTTCACTTCGAATGAAATCCACTTTGATCAGGCCTTGTTCAGCGGACTCCCGGACAAAATGATACTTCACCTCAATGTGCTTGCACTGTCCGTGGAGTACCGGGTTCTTGATCAACGCAATCGCAGACTTGTTGTCCACCTGTAGCACTGGTGCACTCTGCGCTGCTCCCTGCACTTCTGCTAGCACACGCTTGAGCCACAGTGCTTGACAAGCAGCATTTGCAGCTGTTATGTATTCCGCCTCGCAGCTGGACTGAGCCACCACCTTCTGCTTCTTGGATTGCCAGGTGTTCGGGCTGCTGCCGAGGAAGAAAATCACCCCTGTCGTGCTCTTCCTAGCATCGACATCCCCTGCATAATCGCTGTCGCTGAAGCCTGTCAGCTGTGCCTTCTTCTCCTTCTTTCTGCCATACCAGAGTCCCCAATTCTTGGTCCCTGCCACATATCGAAGGATATGCTTCACCGCCGCCATATGATCCGCGCGTGGCTCCTCCAAAAATCGACTGACGTAGCCAACAGAAAAAGCAAGGTCGGGACGGGTGTTCACCAGATACCTGAGGATCCCGACTAAGCTCCTGTACGAGGTTGCATCAACCGCCGGCTTCTCACTCTGCTTGCTCAACTTCAGCCTCGGCTCCATGGGTGTCTGGACCGAGTTGCACTCCACCATGCCGCTTCTCTCCAGAAGCTTGGCCGCATAAGCTCCCTGGCTCAGCGAGATTCCTCTCGCGCTCTGCTTTACTTCAATGCTGAGGTAGTAGTGAAGCAGGCCGAGATCGCTCATCTTGAATGCCAATGCCATCTCCTCCTTGAAATGCTTGATGTCCTTGCAGCTGGCGCCGGTGATCACAAGATCGTCGACGTATACGCCTACCACCAGCTGCGCCTCGCCGTTCCGCCTGACGTAGATGGCGTGCTCCGACGGGCACCTCGTGAAGCCGAGAGACACCAGAGTATTGTCCAGCTTTGCGTTCCACGCGCGCGGCGCTTGATGTAGCCCATATAGTGCTTTCCGCAGCTTGAGCACCTTGTGCTCCTTGCCCTCGACCTCGAAACCAGCTGGTTGCTCGACGTAGACCTCCTCCTGCAGGTCGCCGTTCAAGAACGCCGATTTAACGTCCATGTGGTGCACCTCCCACCCCTCGTACGCCGCGAGGGCAATGAGCAGGCGCACTGAGTCCAGCCGCGCAACGGGTGCGAACACCTCGTCGTAGTCTATGCCACGGCGTTGTGCGTACCCTTTCACGACAAGGCGTACCTTGTGCTTAGCCACCGCGCCGTGTTCGTCCCTCTTCACTTTGAAGACCCATTTCAGGCCGATTGCACGGTGCCCTGGTGGGAGGTCGGTGAGAGACCATGTCTCATTGTCCTCGATTGCCGTCATCTCCTCTATCATCGCCTTTCTCCAACTTGAACTGCGCTCTGCCTCAGCGAAGGACGCAGGCTCGTCGGAGCTTACCGCGTGCAGCTCCTCAAGCAATGCCCGTGGCACGAACCCACGCGGCGATGCTGGCCCGATGATATCGTTGATGTTGCGGTACCGAAGTGGAGCGTCTTCGTCATGGTCGGCGTCCAGGTTGTCATCGTCGACACCGTGCGGTGAGCCGGGTTCATGCTCTACCCCAGTAGCCTCTGCAGCATCCTCTCCTCCTCCAGGAGCCTCAGCACCGTCATCACCCGCTGGAGTTCCCTGGTTCACGATGGCATACTCCACCGTAAAGATGTCGTCGTTGCTGTTCGGCTTGACGTGATCGCCACAGCTGCCCCAGTCCCACTGGGCGTCCTCGTCAAATACCACATCGCGTGTCACTACGACACGCTTCGTGGTCGGGTCGTATGCGCGGTACGCCTTGGACCCGCATTCGTAGCCAATGAAGATCATCTTCCGGCCACGATCTTCGAGTTTGGTGAGATGCGGCGTCGTGTTCCGAACGTAGACGCTGCAGCCGAAAGTCTTCAAATGGTGCACCGCCGGCTTCTTCCCGTGCCAGGCCTCAAACGGCGTCATGCCATCAACGCTTTTCGTCGGGCATCTGTTCAGCAAGTACACGGCGGTACTCACCGCCTCGCCCTAGAACCATCCGGGCAGGCCCTTGGCCTTGAGCATGCTCCTTGCTGTCGCCACCACCGTGTCGTTCCGACGCTCCACGACACCGTTCTGCTGTGAGCTGTAAGGCGCCATGTGCTGATGATGAACGCCCTCAGCCGCGCAGTACTCTGCGAACTCAGTCGCGGTGAACTCGCCTCCGCGATCAGTCCGGAGCACCTTCAGCTTGACGCCAGACTCGCCTTCAGCTTGTTCCCGGATCTTCTTGATGGCAGCTGCTGCACGATCTTTTGAAGGGATCGCGGCTACCCACATGTATCTGCTGAGATCGTCCACCAATAACAAGAAGTACTTGTTACCTCTCGGTGTCGCTGGTGAGATTGGCCCGCAGAGGTCGCCGTGCACCAACTCGAGCCTATGTCGGGCTCGATACTCTGCCTGCGCCGGAAACAAGGTGCGCCGCTGCTTCCCGGCCTGGCACGCCTCTCACAGCTGCCCAACATGCCCTATCTCCGGCAGGCCACGCACTAGCTCCTCCCGAGCTAGCTTCCGGAGTGCCGCCATGTTGACATGCCCAAAACGCTCATGCCAGTGCCACGCCACCTCGTCGCCGCGCCCGCATACCGCCAGGCACGATGGCTTCGCCATCTTTAGGTGAAGCAAGTACAAACGGTTGGCCGCCCGGTTCACCTTCGCCAGGAGTTGACCGCCGGGTTCACAGATCCTTATCACCCCGGCATCGATGTTGATCTTGTAGGCGACCTCGTCGAGCTGCCCGACGCTCACGATGTTGGTCGTTAGCCGAGGGATGAAGTAGACTCCCGCCGGCGACCAGAGCTCGCCGTTCTTGCACACGAACACGACGGTGCCCCGACCCTCGATCCGCGCCACCGAGTCGTCGCCGAACCGCACTGTGCCGAGCACCGCCAAGTCCAGCTTTGAGAACGCGGCCCTGGACCCGGACATGTGATTGGTGGCGCCGGTGTCCAGGACCTACGTCCCTACCTCCCGCTCCTTCTCTTCTCCAAGGTGGGCAAACACCTTCGGCTCCCAAATCTCAATCGGAGAGGTGGACTCCACCGCCGAAGCCTCAGATCCACCCCCTCCATGCTCCTTCGTTGCCCCACACCGCGCTGAGACAGTTTGTGGGAGCGAGGCTGCTGTCGACGACCCAGTCGGCATCGTGCTCAAGACATGTGGCGGCGACGAAGTGTCTAGGGTTGGGGACAGCTTCATGAGCAAGAGCGAGGCCTCCTCTTCATCCTGCGCGACGTGGACCTGCTCCTTCTTGGACTTGGATCGGCAATCACGAGCCCAATGACCCATCTTCCCACAGCGCCTGCATTCGTCACCGGTGGCCTTGTTTGAGTTCGACAGTCCACCCGACGAAGAGCCAGCGCGCCCGCGCCCGCCTCCTCTGTTCGCACCGCCACCACCTCTTGAGCCGCCACCGGAGTTGTTTTCCACTTCGCGCTTCTTCCGCCGCGCGTCCCACTCTTCCTTGGTGAGGTACAGCTTGCCCTCATGCTGTAGTGACGCCGGCGGTCCATCCAGCTCCTCCTCCGCCTCTTGCAGTTGCCCGATGAGATCGGCGATCGTCATGGTGGAGGGATCAAGCAGCGTCTTGATCGCGATCGAGATCTGCTTGAAACGGGAGGGCAGGCTCCATAGCATCTTGGCTACGATCTCCTTGTCCTTCACCTCATCCCCTAGTGTGGTGAGGTGCGCTACCATGCCATTTAGACGTAGCGCGAACTCTTCGACGGTCTCGCCGTCATTGAACGTGGCAAGGTCGAACTTGCGACGTAGTTGCTGCGCCGTTGCCTTCTTCACGCGATCATTCCCAATTCGCATGGTGGCGATCGCGTCCCAGGCCTCCTTGGCCATCTCCTTGGAGCCGATCGTTGACACCATCTCGGGCGGGACCGCGCTTATCAGCGCATCGAGCGCCATCATGTCTTCCTGCTCATTGGTAGTGCCCTTCTCGATGGCGTTCCAGAGTGCCCTCGCCTTCAACTTCACCTTCATCATGAGCGCCCAATCGGAGTAATTGGTCTTGGTGAGAACAGGATAGCTATTCCCGCCCCCCACCTCACGAATCACTCGCTCGATCACAGCACCATCGACTTTCTTGCTCCCATCACCATGGTCCCAGGATATAATTAGCTCTAGATGCCACTTGTTAGAATCACACCAGAGAGACAGCGGACACACGCTGCTGGCGAGATCACTACCAACACACAAACACACACGAACACAATGGAATTGGTGATGTCGAATTGACTGCTTTTCATGGTTGTATTGCTATGCTTAAATAGACTATTACAAGGAAAGAAAATAATGCAGGGAAGGAAAGCAAATATACGCCATAACCACACAACGGTCAGCTACCTAATTTTACGCTACTGCTATACTAAGTAAAGGCAAGTAAATATACCCAAGGATTATATACAACAAGGATGAGGCGAAACGAGCGACGAAGCGATAGCAAGAGGAAGACGCCGTGTTGATCGACTGGCTGAACGGGAGCGAAAGGCTGGAGTGAGATCGATGACCGATGGGGTGCCGAGCGTGGGAGCGACTGGCCGAGCGAGAGCGGTGGCGGTAGCCGATAGGGTTTGGTCGTTTGGGAATTGAGAGTGAATCGAGACTCGAGTGATGCCTTGCCGGATGCAGAGTGTGGTTGCCAGTCGATGGGTGGCCGTTCAGGATTCGGGATGCGGGACTGGCCAATTGGGGTTGAGGGAATGGGGGTAGTCAGGTTAGAGACGTAGTGTTGCACTTGCAGCCTAATTTCATAGTGAAACGACGTAGTTTCACTTGATTCTGGTCCATCTGGGTCAGACCTTAATATTCCGATTTTCAGATCGGACCGGACCGGACTGGAACCGGATTCTCCAAAAATTACAGACCAAAAACCGGACTGAAATCCTTCGGTCCGGTCCGGTCCATTCCGGTCCGGTTCTGGGTTATTTTCCGGTCTGGACCAGATTTTATACACCTGGAGACAATGAGTTCTTTACCCGCATTGCAGCCCTCATCCTCGTCAACCGTTATGCTAATCGTTCATCCAATTCTCTTATGTTGCATACCAAAATTTTCTTGTACAATCATTAGTATGACAATTCATACAATGTCTACAACAAATAATAGAAAAGAAATAAAGTATGCTTACAACTCTGTGTGACAATCACTCCAAAAATGTGATTAATTTACTAAATAACATGATATGCATTTTAAAAACTATAAAAAAACCAATATATTCATTCTTTCCATGTAGTCAATCAAACTTTATACACAAATGCCATATTTTCACCATTTCCATTAAAAAAATCAACATCTCATATAGAAACCAACACTCTAAATCAATCAATCAAAATCACAACCTAACTCTAATGTGTGTAAAACCTAATTGAAAGTACAATCCAAATAAAATTAAAATTAAAATTAAATAGTATTTTTTTACAATTATTAGAGGAAGAAGATGAACAAGATAACGGAGAAGGAGGATTAAGGTAGTAGCGGTTACATGATGATAGTGATGAATAAGGCTCAGGATTTGAGAGGCGGTCTAGGTGGTAGCTAGATCGGAAATCTAGAATAGTAAGCAGTGAAAGGGGGTAGAGGAGAATAAGAAACTATTAAGGTAAAAAAGAAGAGAGATGAAAAAAATAAAGATTTAACTCTTCATTGAAGATTTGGAATCTAGGATAGTAAGCATTCGGTCGCCATTTTGATTGCACAATTTGATTTATTAGTAATCACATTTGTGTGATTGCAAAACTTTATCACTAGTGTCATTTTTTGAGTCGCCGACCAACTAGTAGAATGGTCGTGATTTGCAACCAACCTACTTTAGTCATTATTTCAGGGCTAGAGCGACTGTTCATAATTTAAGTTGGTAAATTAGTCTTATTGGCGACCAACTTGGCAGCTTCCCTCTTTTGGTTGCAAAGTTTGATTGTAAAAATTATTTTTGTAATGCTGTAGAGTTTTACATTTATGTCTTTCTGAATCATATCTAGTTGATAATCATGATTTTGTGTTGGGGGAGAGAGGCCTTTTAGCGGGAATGGATCAAACATTCAAACTCCAAATCTTAGGAAGGCATGGTCAAATTACTTCTCTTCAGTGCGAGGATATGGGAGATTTGAAAATTGTGGTGTGCAGCTATGTTTGGAGATCGCCCACGGTGGCCTATCGAGAAAATATTCAAACTGAACATCATTTTCCTTGTCAAAGCCCGCATAGCCTCCCACTCACCTAAACTAGAAGTTCCAATCACAATTCCAAGCGCCCTTCTCATTGTGTTGCCAGACTCCGCTTCCCAGAGACCCCAGCCCATTGCCGAGCAAATCCGGTCCTCTACCCCATCAGGAGAAACCGTCAACATCGCCGTTATCTCATGAACTACAGGCATCATCATCAGGTCCTCGATTGACCTCTTCATAATCGGAGGGACTTGCTTCATCAATTTCAAAGCCTATCTAGCAGATACGCAGCTCATCATCAGCAAAAGCAATGATCTCGCCGCCCTTGTAGGCCATCACATCGAGATCTTTCAATGGGACAGAGAAGTCGGCTCTTTCACTGTAAGGAAATGGGCAGCCTCCTTAGAAAACATTGCTCACAAACTGATTCCAAGATGAGCTAATTCCTATGCTAGATCACTCTGTAGGTTATCCTCCACATAGGTTGACGGCCGTCTTGTACTCTTCCAGTTTCAAGGCCTTCCTCCAGCTTTCGAGGCTCTGATATTGCGAGATCAGTCCCGCATCCCGCTTGAGGCAGCTCCGGATCTTCAGTCCTTCTAGTAAGGCTCCCCGCCCCTTCATCCTCCTACTCTTAATCTGAGCTCCCAGCTCGATCAATCCTAAGGGCTTGTGCGCCCCTCGGTTCGCCCGCCTTCTTTCTGGCCTCCCTCTTGTAAGCCTCAGGGCCTTTTGCTACCTTTAATAAATCTTTTTCTTAAAAAAATAAAAGAGAGGCCTCTCTCCCAGCACGCCATCATAACTACAACATGATACACTCACATGAAGCATGCATACCAAAATACTATAGCATAAATAATGGATGTAAGAAATACGCAATACTTTTTATGTGATTCAGCTCTAAACAAAGCTTACCTCCATGAATCTACACTATTGATCGATTCATTTTAAGAATGAACGTCCTCTATTTGTCATTTTTAAATACAAATCTCTCCACTCTGCAATAGGTTTTATCTAACCAAAAATCTATAAATTCATATAATACTAAGAAGATTTCCTCCGGAATTCTCTTAGAAAACTGTTTCTAAGTCGCTCTCAATTTGTTCCTATCGGTAGGACATCCTATTAAGGTAACTAATACTAAATCAAATAGAACTTTTATCCTAACAAAATAATAACTTAGTAACATATCAAAATAGAATTTCGAACTATAATAATTTCCAATTAAGTCAATTATGTCTTTTATCTTTATATTAAGAAATCTATTCGATTATCGACATTTTGGATCATGATGATTGTTAAGATTAACATGTGGATTAGTTGATGATCATATTTCACATGTCATTTGTATTGAATATCAAATTAATGACATGAGTACATACTGAGAAATATGTGTTGGATTGACTTGCTTCTAAAAACACTAAAAGAAATTTAGTATGTTATCTTCACTATATCTTATAGTACATGAGCATAATCCTCAACTGAGTTTAACATAGTTTCATACAAGTTTCGTGTAAGAATATGATTTTTAAGTAAGTTATGAATAATGGTGAGGAAAATAATTCAACAAAATGGATATTTCTGTTTTGATATCATCAAATGCTATAAATAAATTTTGTAGTTATAAGATAATTTTTAAGTAAGTTATGAATAATAGTGAGGAAAATGAGTCAACAAGATGAATATGTTCCTCTCATATGATGACAAAATATCTTTGGACCCCTCTATGTGTAGAGATTGAAAATTATATGGGCATGGTCAAGTGAATTTAATGCAAGATATTTTGCATATCATTGTTACTTAGAGATCGAGAAACATGATAGAACCTGAAAAGGATAACATATATAGTTTTCTTTTTTATTTTTATCAAGATATTGCAAGATAAATGTGTTATTAATAACTGATTTAAGTGGAGATTAGGAATTGTTAAAGTCTGCTCAATAAACTAGTATATACTCAAAATACCTATGTTTTTAATTATCTAAAGAGCCCTAATTTTTTTTTCATAATTAGTATGTTCTCATAATTGAACATGGTAAAGCATTCTTATAAATAAAAGAATATAATGGCATTATCTTGTATGTTAATGAAAGAAGGCGCTTCTTGACTTTAAACGTTCTCTAATATGTGATTCCGCAAACTCTGAATTTTGTTATAAAATAAAAAGGCTCGTATTTAACTAAAACATTGTATTCACTTAATATATAAACACAGTATTTGAAAAACAAATAAATGCACTTTATATAGAAAAACACCCCTATACTCAAGATGATATCTATGAAGAAGAATTTGATAAAGTTTAAGACACCACTAATTTGCGACAAGAAGCAGCATAAGCCTTATACTCAGCATACACGTCTCACACTGAGTTGGACATTCATTTAAGGATCATGAGCATAAAAATAAATGAGCACATCAAGGGGGTTTTTACAAAAATATACACATATTACTGAGTGAGCTTCTCCATAATGGACCAAAATTTCCCAAAAACTTCTATGATACAAAGAAATTTCTAGAAAGTCTCAGGCACGAAGCGTTCAAATACAACGTACGTGTCCATAATTACATGCTTTCTATGGTAAAGATAGTTTATTGGACCACTTTACATTTTTATGATGATTGTCGGTATAAGCTACGATAAAGGGCTAACGGAGAAATGGTGAGCCAACAGAGTTATCATTATTTGTCTTTAACTCCTCGCCTGATAAGGCTATTTAATTCCTCGCCTACACACCTTAAACCACATGTCTTGGCTCAAGGATGTAGTAAGAAAAGACAATGACACATCCATTAGATGGCGAAGCTTAGAAGAATTTTTATAAGAAGCACCCTCGCATTGCAGCTAAGCCACGTAATATGAGACTTGGTATTTGTACTGATAGATTTTAGGGATAATACTCAAAAGAGGCCCTAAACTACCACCACTTACCTAATTGCGTGCCGAACTATCACGGTTTATAAAAAAAGCGCGATGAAAAATATTAGACTGATTTTTTAAAATAAAATTTACAATTACATTCTAATATAATATTATTATAAGACTTAGACTTTTGTGCGAAAATTACGTCGTTTGTTATCAAAATAAAAAATATTATTTTGCGCACATAGAGAAAATGACGTATTTTCATACTCAATCATCAATAATTCTCAATAAATTTAATCAGATCAATTATAACTAAGTTCAAACAAACTGATCTTAAGCATCATTCAAAATCAGTCCAATTTATTTTCATTATACCCTTTTTGAAACTCGTGGTAGTTCGGACCGCAATTGGGTAAGCGGTGATAGTTCAGAACCTCTCTTGGGATTTTTCCCTAGATTTTATTATTTTCAGCCAACAAGGAGAGGTATTTATGTTGGATGGTTATTGTCTTCCATACAATCTGATTCTATCAACGTGTATGAAGATGTGATTTTTATTTATGACAGTAATGATGCCAGATTTGAAGGGTTCGTAATAAAGGATTGATGTCTTTCTCCATTCATTGGTTGATGAGTTGAAATCATTATAAAAATGTAGTTCTTTTTTTTCTAGTATCAAGGAATCAAACATTCTGTTTGCATGCTGCAGTATTATGGATTGTAATTGAATTTTTTGCATATCTGATGCTCTTTGGATGCTCCCCATCAGCTACAGTGGCATGTCCATCCTGTGTGCATCCAAATGTTGGTGCCTTATTGACATACAGTCATAAAATTTATAGATTTTATTGTCATAGATGCGGCTTACCTATAAATCACCCTTATCGATCTAATATTTTGAAATTCATCAAGGGGAAACAGTGACATGATCCACCACCAGTACAACAATCCGGGATGGTGTTGCTTAATCATTATTTAGTAGACATTCATAGTATTATGGATATGTCCTCGACAAAGAGTAATCATCCAGGTTTTGGCGCGGAACATCCTTTGAAGAAAAGAAGTATTTTTTAGGATATTCCATATTAAAAAGATATTTTATTGGCCACAACTTGGATGTAATGCAAGAAGAGAAGAATATGTTTGATAACCTCTTCAACAGACTCATGAATGTGGAGGGATTAAGTAAGGATAATCTCGCAACAATAAAAGATATTCACCAAATATGTAATAGAAAAAAATTAAAACCAATTCCAAGGAGGAATGACTTTTACTTCCCCAAGATGTCCTACGTGCTTTCAAATGCAGATGCGAGATAAGTTTATGTGTCGGTGATAAGATCATCATTGAGAGTCTTATACAAATAAATTACCTAACCTCACTAACAATAAGTAAGTTAGGATTGAATCCATAGGGACAGGGTAACCTATAATTGAATAACTATACAAAAATAAAAAGATAAAAGTTAGGGATTTTAAGAATAGTGTGGACCTATAATAATGCAAGACTATAAAGAAGAAAATAAGAGAAATCAGTAGACATAAGCGTAGTTCAGGTGACAAATTTTTGATTGTGCTAATCATCGATCCCCAAAGATAATTTCATATGATGAATCAAACTCAGTAAAATATACAACTTCATGCACTATATTGTGACAAAGTGTAACAAACTACTCTTGACCTAATAGCATCACACCCTTTAGCCAATTGCATGAATTCTATATACCAACATGCGAGGTAAAAGTGTTGAGGAAGCATACACATTGACGAACAATGGTAGGGAGTCGAGTCTAGTTAACATTACCATATCCCACCTAGATTATATTCACCATTTAAACACACACATATGTTTATTTTCAACTCAAAGGTATTGACCTTAACCTTCACACTTACATCAGCGGTAGAATGAATGCAAAGAAACATAGTTTATCAAGGTATGATATTAAACACCATTCATAAAGACTAAGCTCAATAAATGTAACATCAAAACATGAATTTCATTTAGAAAAATAATCTCACAACATCATATCACAACTATACACCTGAACTACACAGAGAAATTGGTAACAAATGGTCATGAAAAGATATAAAAAAATGAAAAGTAGGATTAATCCTAACAAACCCAACCAGATACTTCCTCTGATAATTTCCCTTGCTTCCCTCTAGTGACGACTTTGGGTTGAAACACTCAGAAAATCTCGGACTTTAGATGAAAGTGTGAGTTATGTCAAATGGTGTAAGTCTCCATTGAAAGAGGCGGGTGAAAACCTCTTCATATAGCCAAGTGTAGCACCAAACTTGGCAAGAAGTTCTCACTTGAGTTTCTAAGTATCTTTGATGTATATCAAATAAAAGCTCTCTTGAGAATCGGACTAATAATGATATGAAAAATGGAAACATTATCTTGAGTTGAATTTGAAATAGTTCTAGGAACCTACTTTGTTTTCTCTACTAGTGCAAATTTATCAAGAATTAGACTTTGACACTGTTAAAAATTGAAGATTTTTGTTTTCTCTTTTTCTAACCATTTGAATCATCAAAATCGGGTATATATCGTGAAAGTTATGACCCTTGAAAGTTGCTAAGTTCTGCTGACCCTATTTTAAGAAACAATAGCGTGTCGCGCGCCATTAATGATCCATTGCACGCTCGGCTTGCGCGCGGCCTCTGTCGAGTCATCATTCTTGCTTCTCTTTTTCTTGTGACACGTGTCTGCCCCTTGCCACATCACTACGTGCACGGTTATGCACTCCGCCAAATAGTGACTTTTGTCATTTGATCCGATTTTGTCCATCTTTTGATCTTGAAACTCTCTTGTAGCACATTTTCACACTAAGACCTAAAATAGCTCTTAAATGTAAAAACTAGCTAAAACTGTGAGATTCATCAACTCTGGCAATACCACCACCTCGAAAAGTCGTTGGATTCGTAATCTGCACACCAACACTCACCACAAATAGCAAGCCGGCCGAACTTGATTTGTTCCTACCATCTCCAATTGCCAGATCCTGAGGGCTGCAAAAACACTTGACCTACAGACTTGAAGTGCATGTCCATAGCGCCATGTCTAATCATACCATGCGCTGCCATGTCACCGTGCAACTCTCATGCCAATAGTTTTTTTCTTTTTGGATTGATCTAATATGACTACTTGTTGATTTTTTTTTTGAATTATATGCGTTTTGTTGAGTAATCATACATTTCTGGAATAATATGGATTATTCTTGCATTTATTTTTGATTGAGTTTACTGTTGAATGTGAAACTTTGTGGAATATTGCTGACTTTTGTAGCATAAATTATTTTTTGAACTGTTTTAATGAATTGGATTCCATGTGTGGACGAATTATTAAGTCTTTGTACTTAATTAGTTGGATGTAGCCAGATTCACAAGCATGGATGGAATTTTCACTATTTTGGTTTTGATGGGATCCTTGGAGAACATTAGTTATCTGGATTTTGGTGCATTGATTTACGATTGTCAAAATTAACAGCCATTAGGGGTATGACTGGTAGTAAAGAGGTGATGGGTGAATCCTGACAATCCCCGATTAGAGTTTGAATCTCTTAGTAGTTAGGTGTGTGCGTTATAATTTACATTTAATAATTTAAAAAAAAGTTGTTGAAATTAGAACTGTGTGGATTGAGTGAATTAGATCAAGTAGATCAGGTGGCGTCTGAACTGAGTTCACTAGGTTGAGTGAATAAGTTGGACTAGCTGTTGCTTGACTTATACTACTGTTACAATAAATTTGAGACATTAATTGGTTATGAATTAAAGTTGTATAACAATTATGACTTACACACTTATTTTTCTACATTTTGATGTCATATTTTTATTTGACTTTTATGCTCTTTGCTTTAAATATATGAATCATAGAGAGTCTATCAAATTAATGAGATTTTGGTGGAACCCACATAAATATGAGGGAATTGTTTTGATCTTTCACATCATATACCCCTTCTTTATATTGATATTACGCACGGATATCCCATGTCATGATATGAATTGCATTTATCAGTATAATTTTATGTTTATTATATTTTATGCTTAGGGACTTGCAACATTTACTGAAAGGGAGAGAATTAATTTATATCTTAAAATGCATTCATGTATTATTGTACATTTTAATTTAGGTTTTATTTTCATACAAAAAATAGTTTTGAAACAAAATCTCTAAATGGATTATTTGAATTTCTCTACTTCATTCTGATGATGTTTACACTTTGTGTTTTAATGAGTTATAGAGAAACATAAAGTCATAACTTCTATAAATTTAGTTTTCTTTACAATCACCTTATTGGCTATCTGTTTCATATTTGAATATGAATTTACTACGAAGATTTTTAATTTTTTTTCAAAACAAATGGGAACTAGTCTTAAATATTTTCAAAAACGATTCAAATTATTGATTTTCGGTGACCTTCATCTCTAGCAATATATGCCAATGAAACAAAAAATAGAATCTTTGTGAAAAATCTTTAAGTGATGTCAAGTCTTAAGTGTGGAGAGATTACATAACTCCAAACAAATTGAAAAAAAAAGACGGAAGTAAAAAGAGAGGTTGAAGGCCATAATATAAAAAAAGGAAGAGAGAGAAGTAAAAAAAAGAAAAGTTAAAGGCCAAAGATTTGAAAAAAGGCTTATTTTTAGGATAAACTAGACCATTTTGCTATTTAAAAAAAATAAAGGCAAAAGGCCTTTACTAGACTCCACTTTATGACTTGACTGTATTATGATGTAAAGGTTCTATTTTTTGATAGCATGCACTTTTATTCACTTGCTACATTGATATTAGAGGATGACCTTTGTGGTTGCACAAAATCATGATTCGATTTTTAGTTACATTATTGATAAATTTCATTGTCGAGCTCCTCTTTTCTTACGGGCCTAAACTTAATCTTGACATTTGAAACCGATCTTTGAGCCATAAGCTCGTCGACTAGCCCTTTGATGACACAGGTAGTTAGAAGGAATGTTTTGTGTGACTGAATGAATGACTTGAAATTTCGATTTGTGATTTATATTTTTAGTTGAGATTTGGCTAGTCAATGAGATTTTTGTATAAAACATTTATGAGTATGAATATGACGGCGTGTTTTATTTGTGAAGTGTTTGACTTTAGTGACTTATTATCAATTTTTAAATTGTGACTTCATTGTGATATTGTGATTTTATTAGAATATTCATGCTATAGATTACATTTTTGGGAAACTATTAGATTTGTAGGTTATCCGGTCTATGAAAATCCTAACGAGACTATATCTCATCCACTAGGGGCACTTAGAGGATTTAAAGACTTGATACATATGCTAAAGACATATGTGATTCCTATAAAAGTGATTTATAATTTTTTATTTTTAAGAGTAGTCTTAACTTAACCAACAATGAAGAACAGTTTTCAATGAACGGAAACGAACTCAACTATTTTCTTTTACATAAAATTCCATTCATTGCACTCTCATGTTTGTATATCTTATAATGTTTGGGATGGATAATTTTACGTGTCGAGTATTTTAATAGGGTAATAATCTGCCCTATTTTAGATGTCTATATTTAAGATATTTGAGTCATTTTTGAGAAATTACGAGTGATTATATTTTGTCTCTTTAGCGTTAAGTATTAAGTTACGTGGTTTTGAAAGAGAAAAATGACTAAAAAGATGTGAATCTGATTAAAATTGGATAAAACTCAACGTTAAAGGCCGATTTGTCACAAATATACATTTCAGAGGCCAAATTACAATTTCTTAAAGCTGTGAGAGACCCAACATGATTTGGGTGGTGCTTGAGATGCTTGAGTATGACTTTGATCATGCTTCAGGAGAAAGACAACATCACGACTCAGTTCGTGTTTAAGTATGGAGCACGACAGTGAGCACGATTTGGATAGTGCTCAGGAATGATACAACATGACCCGGATCGTGTTTACATCTGAGATGACACTCGACACGATCTAAATCGAGTTAGAAAATGAGTCAACACGATCTGGATTGTGCTGACACATGTGATGCGCAGAAATGCCAGATTCGACTTTACTTTTCTTAGACCTCATTTACATGCCTGCCTGGTCTTGACATTTCGAAGGCCTCAGATGAAAAGAAAAAAATGGGTCCCGCGACAATATGGATATAAAAAAATAATCCTACATATATTTTATTATCTATTTTTTTCACAAATGAATATTTAAATAAATCTAATTTTATTACCAAGATTGACATAAAATCTAGGGAAAAACTTTAAAAGGAGCCGAACTATCATCTTTTATCCAATTGCGGTCTGAAATACTATAATTTTCAAATAAGGTGCATACCGTTAATTTTTTTAATGGACATCCTAACTCCATTAACTCTAATTAAACTCTGTTGACAGACTCTAACTCCGTTAAAAAAATAAAAAACACACTATATCTATCAAGCAGCAAACGACGTCAATTTAAATTTAGTTATGTTAAATTATGTGTTTTCTTTCTTCTCCAAATTCAATTAGGCGTTCTTCTCCTCTTCTCATATCTATCTTTTCTATTATGGAAATTAAATTTACAGCTACTGAATATCCACGGCCGACATCTACATATTGTGAATTTTATTGAATTAATAGGAGTAATGAGGAATGGATGGAGTCGAGAAGGTTGAGGTTGGGCCGTCGAAGGTTCAGAATAGATTGTTAATCATATTTTTGGGTGGCAAAAATGGGTAGGTTTGGTATAGTGGGAGATGGGAAGGGGAACTGTGGATGAGAAAGTTGATGTCCGAAAAGAACGCCTTCCAATCCAATCCAGACCAAATCCTGCCTGTCAGTGAATTGAACGGATGGAGAAAAATCCAATTTATAGATAACCTAATCTCTTCTCTTCATCATCTCCGTCCACATCTAATCTAAATCAGCCCCCAAAATTTCAGCTCCGATTCTACCCAACACAGAAAAGTGAAAAATACCTATTTGGACCATCCTCGTATCGGCTTGAAAATGGAGACAGCAGCACCAGCGATGGGACACAATTCCTCCGCAAACTCACTCCACTGAAGTGAGAAAAAGTTGTCCAAGAAGGAGAGCCTTTCAAGGAGCAGATCCACATCTTCACTCGTGGAAAGATTTTAGTTTTTCATTTTTGGAGTAGGTAAATGTCAGGTGATGAGTTAGCAATAGCAACCACAAGAAGCTTTTGAGCGAGACCGTTTTGAGCAGATTCTCCACGTCCGTACAGTCACCGCCACCTGCTTCAACTCCTCCGAATTCTTCAACTCATCAATCTGTTGCTGCGCTCTTAAGTATTGTCCGGTTGCCGTTGAATTCTGTTTGGGTGGAGTTCTGTTGAGCAGAAGAGAGGAGAGGATACGACGATTTTGGAAGATAAGAAGATGAGAGGAGATGAGGTTTTAGACTCATGGAGATGTAGATTAACGTTTGTTTCTTTTTATTAACGATGTTAGAATGTAGAATCTGGAATTTGTTTTCAACGGAGTTAACATGTAGTTTGTCCTTTATTTAGAAATTATAATAGTTCGAATAACAATAAGCTAAATAATGATAGTACATGGCCCTTTAAATTTTTCCTTAAAATGTATGAACCAACATTCTTATATCAAATTCATTTAATAATATTTGTTTTTATTTTATATTTCAAATAAATGATTTGAGCCACTGGAGAAAAGGTGAGGAGTGATTTGTATAATGAGGAGTTTGACTGTGTGGTAGAAAATATGAGGAGTAATTACAAATAATCCCTAAATTAAAAGTTCAAATCCCTTCCATGTTCATGTCTAGGTTTTTTACTGAAATTTATTTATTTAAACTCTTTGTTGGTATTTCTAAAAAGGTAATAAAAACCATACAAAATGTTCCAAGATAAAAGTAATATATCGTGTTACAGAAATTGTGTTGGTGCCTCCAAAAACATAATAATAAATATATATATTCCATACTTTAATGTGATATATCATATTATAAAAACAAATTTCTTTTCAAAATAATATACTTTCTTATGTAAACTCGTGAAGACACTGAATTTTCTTACCAATTTACTATTCTATGAGATTTAAACAAACTAATATGACCAATAATATTTATGTCAAAAAAATTTATGGAACACTCTATTCCAAATCATTTGGGCCATAGGTTAAACTAGTTACAAAAGATTACTTTAACACACTATGTATACAAAAAACTTTGTGCAGTCATAGTTTTTATAATTAATTTGTTAGACTCATGTAAATACGTACATAATTATTATTTTTGAGAAAAATAGAAATAAATGAATTTATTGTTCACAATTAGCATGTAAAACTTAAGATATCATTCCTGTTCTTTTTTATGAAATAGACTATGTTTTGAAAATATATATTAGATATATTTACTACTTATTCAAAAACAAACATAATAAGACTTGTAGCCCAATGACTAGGAGCTTAGTCAATTTATGGAGGAACCTAGGACTGAATTCACACATATTCATCACTAATCATTAATTTTAGGGATAAAATTCAAAACGGGCTCTGAACTACCATCGCTTACCCAATTGCGTTCAGGATTACCGCGATTTCTAAAAAGGGTGCGACGAAAAAAATTGAACTGATTTTCTAAAATAAAATTCACCATTACATTCTAAAACTAATATTATTATAAGAATTAGATTTGTGTGCGAAAATTACATCGTTTGGTTATCAAAATAAATTATATTCTTTTGCGCACATAAAAAAAACAATGTCATTTAACTAAATGACGTATTTTTCACACACAAATCTAAGTCTTATAATAATATTAGTTTTGGAATGTAATGGTGAATTTTATTTTAGAAAATCATGTCAATTTTTTTTCATCGCACTCTTTTTGAAAATCGTGGTAGTTCTTACCGCAATTGAGTAAACGGTGATCGTTCAGGATCCCTTTTGGGTTTTTCTCCTTAATTTTAAATATTTTAAGACTAATACATTGGGCCCCACCCCGTCTAGACCATGGCCAATCGATCAGGTACATGGTTGGGCCTACAATTTCGGCAACAATATTTCTTTCAAAATTATTAAAAATTATAAGAAAAATAAAAGAAAAGATCTGAACTATAAAATGAAGACTCAGTCTTAAACCATATTAAGTAATAAGTCTGGCGCACCACATCATATCTTCCTGCAATGAAGGCCAGAGAGATGAATTTAGGTCTAAATTAGAGCTTCAAGAGACTAATCTTTCCTCTACAATTCTTATTTTACTTTCATAAATATTTCATGACTGTTATTTAAATTATACGTAGTCAAAAGTCGTCTCTGTCATAGGATCCTGTGGATCTTAAATTATAGTCAAATTCATTTTTTTCATGTTTATTAATTAAAAATATTTTTCATCCATATTATTAATGCTTCTTTGAATGTTAATGCGCATGTTCATTATTTTAGGGACGCCAAGTTATTTTCTTGCATAGTAATTCAAATTTTAAATATGTATGCTACACGAACTTAGTTTAATATATCTATTACCCTCCAAGTTAGAATATTACATTCCATGAAGAACATAAAGGGATGTGTTGTATATTTTACTTAGATATAGTCAATGACTCTAGTCAAATGAAGGCCAGAATCGGAAGTTTGCCTAAATATATTGAGTAATTTTTTTATTCCGCTGCATGTTTAAGAATTATTAATATATCACCATTTGACTAGTATTTATGAGTTATGAAGACCATAATCGGAAGACAACACAATACAGAATTAATTATAACCAATAATTTGTTTGGAGCTGGTCGGAGGGGGGCTCGGCAACGGGGAGAAGAGAGGGAGAAGGAGGAGAGGAAAAGAGAACAAAGAAGAAAAGGAGCTGGGTCATGTCTAGATTTGAGTTTCTCAACTTGTTTTCAGCCATTTTTGGCAAATCCTGATTTTTTTAATAAGTTGACCCAAAAGTAACCAAAAAATTGAAAACTTTTCAACCATTTTGTAGGGATTTGTCGGTCACATTAAAATTTTTCTGACGCCACATTGATAGAAAATGGTCAAAAATCCCCGGATATTGGTAAAAGATGTTGAAATTTTGATCAGTTTTAGGAGACTTTCTAGGTAACTGTTAGGGAATGAATGTGGAAAATTATCAATTTAGGAATAGCTTATGTTGCTTAAGAATATTTAGGCATACCATTCGAATATTGCTATTTTCATACTCACTCAACAAAAGTGAGTGTAGGCAACTAGGCATCAATGAATGGAACAACAATTAAAACCCTAAACAGCCTTTTCTCCTTCCGTCGGCGTCTCTTCCCGTCGTCTCCCCTATCATAGTCTCAATCTCATCTTCTTTTCTCCTCCAATCCTCTAATCTTCTACTATATCCTCCATTTCCAGTCACTAATACTCCATCACAAAAGGGTGGTCACATGAATTTGGTGCTTTCATTGAGAGCTGCAAATCAGGATGACGACCAACACGGAGATCTTAGCCGGGCTAGAAAAATCAAGCAGATGCTACTTGGAATGGAGCAACAAAATAAGCAATTTTGGAATGAACTAGTCATTCAAATCCGAAGCTCAAGGCATACTTTCAATCAGAGAGCTACCGAGCTTTCAAGGCTGCACGCCCTTGCCTCAGAGCAAACTGATGTGATGGAAATCCGGACTCCGTTGAGACTCCTCATGACAAAGCGAATGGAGATAACTTTGAAAAACCTGTTTAAAAGAAGTTGTGGAGGAAGTTGCGAAAATGGTGGCTGAGACTGCCGCTCCGGTAATGGATGTGTTCAAGGTACCATTAATCCTACAATATAAATGCTCCGCTGATGAGAATACTACATAGTATGTTAAGGTTTATCCATTGCCTCTTGTTCATGGTTTGAGAACGCGAAGAAATTATTGCATGCCAAGTACTTGTGGAAATTTCACAGTGAAATATCATGCTTATTCTGTCAGTTTTTGGTGCCAAAGGATACACCAGAGCCCTTTATGTAAACTTAGTGTCCAAGACTTGTTGGTGTGGGAGCCAAAGCCTCCTCCATTACCACTTGAAATCACATTACCTGTTACAAATATAATTTTGGGAGTACCTTTCAGTTCAACTTTTAAGTAGTAACTCTTGGACAACACTGCTTATCAAATTATTGAGGTCTTATTTGACAAAGATGATTTGTTGAGGACTGTTGCTGGATCTAGTAAGTGGGCTATTAAGGAAGTTGCAAATTGTGTTGAAGAAGACTCAAGCTGCAGTTTTATTTTTATTCATTCCCTTGTCGATGGTCTAGAGGTTCAGTTTGAGGTCAGAGTAATCGAATCAGATGATATAGTCACTATCATAGCTACTCAGGCAGCTTGGGACTACATTACCAACCTTGTTATTCAGGCACCCTCCGCTGACATGATCTCCAAAATAGCATCAAATTATTGCATTATGTATGGCGTCCTTGATGGAAATCTAGTGAAGGTGTGTTCTTCAGAATGTGATCCAGCGAATCAAATTATGGAAAGCAAGGACAGTAGCTCAGAGGATGTTTTTATAGGAGACGTCAGTAATATTGAATAGCTAGCATCTGCTATCTAGGGCATAGATTCTCTTATCATTCTTACTATCGCTGTGCCCAAAATGAAACCAGGCTTTGATCCATCTAAAGGAGAGAGACCTGAATCTTTTATGAAGAGGGGGAGTTCCCGAACAAGTTGATTGGATCAATCAGAAAGAACAAATTGATGCAGCTAAGGCGGTTGGAGTTAAGCTTATTATTCTAGCTGGATCAATGGGAATAACTGACACCAACAACCTTTTAAACTACATAGGAAATGGAAATATACTTGGTTGGAAGAGAAAGGTAGAACAATATTTAGCTTATTCAGGAATTGCCTACACTATCATTTGGGATGGTGGATTACAGGACAAAGAAGGTGGCGCTCGTGAGTTATTAGTTGGGAAAAATGATGAACTGCACAAGACAGGCACAAAGATTATTGCAAGGCTTGATGTTGAGGAAGTTTGTATTCAGGCCCTGCTACATGAGGAAGCTAAATTCAAAGCAGTTGGTCTTGCTTCCAAGTCCGAGTGGATTTACTCATTTACTAGCAAAAATATCCTAGCCAAACTTACACCACTCCAAGCTGTGCTATTTGAACTTAGTGGAACACTAAGTGATTCACATCCTCTTCACTGGTTTACTTTTCATGAGATACTCCAAGAGATTGGGTATAATGGTGGAGTTCCAATTGATGAAGAAATGTTGCTCAAGAATGTTGATGGGAAGCATAATGATGATATTGCATCATTTCTTTTCCCTGGAGATCATGAAAGGGAAACCAAGTTATTGGAAGATAAGGAAGCCATGTTTTTAAAATTGGTAGTAGATCAAGTAACTGCCATAAATGTCTCATACAATCTGAAGAAATGGATAGAAGATTGTGGCCTCAAACAATCTGCATTTACACATACTCCCAGACCAAATGTCGAACTCATGATATCTTTACAAGAACTGCCTGTATTTTTTGATGCTATTATGGTTGGGGATGAATGTAAGCATGCCAAACCGCATCATGATCCATAGCTGAAGGCTCTTGAAGTACTCAACGTGTCAAAAGACCATACTTATATTTTCAAAGATTTTGTTTCCGAAATAACTTCAAGAATACTGGTACACAAAAGCAATGAGATTTTTGAGCTTGTTTCACATGAGCATGGTGATTACATAGCTTTGATTATCGACATAATTGGATTAATAATGTTTTCTTCACCGAGGCCACCTGAAATTGCAGTATTTAAATGAACCTTGAGGACAAGGTTCTCCGAAGAAGGATGCAATGTGAAAAATTATTGATTTGGGAATAGCTTATGTTACTTAAGAAAACTTAGGCATATCATTTGAATATTGTATTTTCATACTCACTCAACAAAAGTGAGTGTAGGCACCGATGAATAGAACAAAAATTAAAACCCTAAACAGCCTTTTCTCCTTCCGTCGGCCTTTCCCCCGTTGTCTCCCCCATCATTGTCTCAATCTCTTCTTCTCAAATCCCTCAAATCTTCAACTCACTTCTCCCATTTCCAGTCTCTATACTCTGTCCGAAAAGGTTGGTCGCAGCAATAACCATTAATTATAAGAATAAAATCCAAAAGGGGTCCTGAACTACCATTTACCTAATTGTGTCAGAACTACCACGATTTCCAAAAAGGGTGCGATGAACTAAAAATTGGATTTATTTTCTAAAATAAAATTTACCATTACATTCCTAAACTAATATTATAATAAGACTTAGATTTGTGTGCGAAAATTATGTCATTTGGTTATCAAAATAAATTATATCATTTTGCGCACATAAAGAAAACGACGCCTTTTAATAACCAAATTATGTAATTTTCACACACAAATCTAAGTCTTGTAATAATACTAGTTTTGGAATGTAATGTTGAATTTTATTTTATAAAATCAATCCAATTTTTTTCATTGCATCATTTTTGAAAATCGTGCTAGTTCTGACCGCAATTAGTTAAGTGGTGGTAGTTCAGAGCCTCTTTTAAGTTTTTACTCTTAATTATATCATATTATTTAGTAGAAAACATATTTTTGACAGGAAGCTGGCTGGAATCACACCAATAAGTTTGTAGTCGTTTTCTGATCAACTTTATTTTGGCCAGAAACAACATATATTTTTGTAGTGCATTATCATCGTGCAGAGGAAGCTTTCAATGGATCAAAGATGTCGCATTACTTGTCATTTCCACTGCCAGGCTATGAGAATAATAGCCTTTCTGGGGCCGCTTCGATAGAAATTCGGATGTGAGTGATGTGAAGGTTGATCATGAGTAGCAGGGCCGGTCCTAGGAATTTGGAGGCATTATGCAACACTACATGTTGAGGCCTAGCTGCACATTAGCAAGGGCTGGAACCCCAATGAATAAACAACCATTACTGGGGCCAAAACATTTAGATTAAGACCATATCTAAAATTTCAATAATGAGCAAAGCTAACAACAATGCTAGAATATTGAGCCAACAAAGCTGGAATTCTGAATCAAAATTTGACTAAAATTCAGCAATTTGAATACAACTCAAAGAGAAATATTCAATATAACAAACTATTAGAAATATTTCTTGCTTTTTTATAGTAAACTCCCTTCCTTATTATTTTGATTTCTCACCAATGTGGGATATGACAACTACTCTCTTTGCCTTCTATCCCAAATTGCTTAAATTTTGTTTTCATTGGAGTGTCTACAACTATAAATATATGGACATCACCAATAGCATATTCAAAAATTAACAAACTATTTGCCTTTAACATGAGTGTTATCTTGTGTAAGGCTTTTAGTTTGAAGTTACCTCGTGATGAGGCCTTGAGTTGAAGGCCTCTCTTACGTGGTGGCGCCTCAAAATGGAGGCCTTCCAAAATGGGAGGCCCGGTGCAGTCACACCACTTGCCCTGCCTCCGGACCAGCCCTGATGAGTAGTCAGATGTTTTAGGGACTCAGATTTCTTAAATATTAAACTGATTACGGCTTCTGGTATATGCTTGGTATCTTTTTAATACAGTGATCCCAGGATTTCTTGATCCTAACAGCTACCGATACACAAGTTGTTGTTTAGAATCGAACTTGCAGCAACTGCAGCACAACTCGCCCTCATTTTATCGAGAGAATGGGTGCCGCTGTGAATAATGCTTGTTTCCAAATGGGAAGAACGCCGACATGCTTATCTACTTTTTTGAGGCTCTGAAAGGCCGATATCACCTCTTTGCATACTCCATATCTGGAGTTTCCTCGCAGAAGTCACAATGAAGTATCACTACCCTCCGTGTATTGCTTTTGGTTTCCCAATGATAACGGCAAATAGGCCTGAGACGCATGTGCTGGGAGGAGCTCCAACACTTCTTTACTATGAATTTTCCTGTTGACAGTTTTGGTAGTAGCATGATTCAACAAGTTTGTAGAAGTCCAATGAGTAACATTGTTAGGGAATGAATTTAATAACTTATTAATTTAGGGGTAGCTTATGTTACTTAAGAAAAGTTAGGCATATCATTTTAATATTATATTTTCATACTCACTCAACAAAAGTGAGTGACTGATGAATGAAATCGAACAATTAAAACCGTAAATAGCCTCTCCTCCCGTCATCTTCTCCGTCATCATCTCCATCTAATCTTCTCTTCTACTTCAATCCTCTAATCTTCTACTCTATCCTCCATTTCCAATCACTAATACTCCATCACGAAAGGTTGGTCGCATAAATTTTGTACTTTCATTGAGAGTTGCAAATCAGGATGACGATCAACGTGGAGATTTCAGCCGGGCTAGAAAAAATCAAGAAGATGCTGCTTGGAATGCAACAACAAAATAAGCAATTTTGGGATGAACAAGTTATTCAAATCCAAAGCTTAAGGCATACTTCAACCAGGGAGCTGGCGAGCTTTTAAGGTTGCACGCCCTTGTTACCTAGCAAACTGAAGCGATGGAGAATCCGGATCCGTTGAGACTCCTCATGACAAAGCGAATGGAGATAACTCTGAAAAACCTGTTAAAGAGGAAGTTGTGGATGAAGTTGCAAAAATGGTGGTGGTCGAGCCTACCACTCCGGTAATGGCTGTATTCAAGGTACCATTAACCCTACAATGAAAATGCTCCACTGTTGAGAATACTGCTGAGTATGTTAAGGTTTATCCATTGCTTCCTGTTCTTAGTTTGAATACCCTAGAAAATTATTGCATGTCAAATGTTTGTGAAAATGTCACAGTGAAGGGTCATGCTTATTGTGTCAGTTCTTCGCGCCAATGGATACACCAGAGCCCTTTATGCAAACTTAGTGTCCAAGACTTGTTGGTTTGGGCAGCAAAGCCTCCTCCATTACTACTTGAAATCACATTACATGTTATAGATATGGTTCTGGGATTGTCCTTTAGTTCAATATTGGAATGCAAAAACTATGACAGAGATGATCAAGTTCAGAGTATTAGAGGAACCAATTTTACAAGGTTTGATCTTGCTTCTCTGTATGCAACTTATTATATACATCTGGGTGTGAGTGATACTAGTTTGGACCATGTGTTGTCGCTGAGTTATTGTCCCACTCACGGTGCAAATTTTGTTGAGCAAGCAAGTAAATTTGATCAAGTTGTTAGCAGAGAGGATGTGATCAAAAGTGTTCTAAAGATACCATCAAGAAGGATAGAAAGTAGATTTGCTCTCATTGGTGAGCCTAGTGTATATTTTTAGTGAGTTAGAATGCCGATATCATCAGACCCAAGAAGATATTCTCATCCACCAGCTATGGAAATAGCTTTCGCTTTGAAAGTGTTCAGATGCATTTTCAGATCTGTTTAGAATTATTTCGGGATCAATTTCAGCTGTGACACAATTATTTTTCAGCTTCCGCTCAGCCGCACTTCAGCAACATTTTGGCAGCAATTCACCAACACTTTGATGATAGTTTCAATAGAATTTCAGGACCATTCCAGTATCACTTCAGCAGAGGCTATTCAACATCAATTCATCAACATTTCAGCAGCAGTTGAAATTATTTTTAGTGCCTACCCAGCAACATTTCAGTAGCGTTTTCGTTATAATAGTCACACTCGATATTGCATTTAATCACCACAGTCCCAGGAGTTAGAGATACTATACACTGCCGGCAACTGCTTCACGTCATACCATAAGAGAGCTGGACAGAAAATTATGAATGCCCTTGACATTCATAAGAGAGCAGGTCAGCAAGAAATTAGACCTTCCAATTTCTATGAAATATGCTAGGGATTAGAACACACTATGGATTTGCATTTCTCAGCCTTGTGGGTGCCTACAAACTCGTTTCTCGCTACCAGAACCCAGGAAGAGTGCATAAAAGAGTCGCCAAGAGTGGTTATTGTTTCTTTAGAGATACTGGAATCTGCAGAAAGGCCTTTACATTCATTTCTTGGACCAGCTCCAAACCTTTATGGTTTATGATGCATCATCAAATTACATGGCAATACCTAGTTGAAATGGCTTTAATGTCTCAAATACAACAACTAACCTTATTTGGTTTCCATCTGACAGCAGCTTATGATTTCAAAAGAGAAGACCTTGATTCCATTTTCGAAGCATTGACTTATTTTCTCACTTGGGTTTGTATTGGGTTTTCTTCCAAGAGATTGATCTTCAAGACTAATGGGTTTACAGTATTTTCTTTACCAAGACTGCCAGAAATCGTAGTGTACCAGCTGAATTTGATAACTTATCAATTTAGAGGTAGCTTATGTTACTTGAGAAAAGTTAGGCATATCATTTTAATATTGTATTTTCATACTCACTCAACAAAAGTGAGTGCAGGCACTAATGAATGAAATCGAACAATTAAAACCCTAAATAGCCTCTCTTCTCCGTCTAATCTTCTCTTCTCCTCCAATCCTCTAATCTTCTATTCTATCCTCCATTTCCAGTCACTATACTCTATCACGAAAGGTTGGTCGCATCAGCCATGTCTGCCGACTTTCTGTGGCATTCTTATGCGAACAGAAGGTTTAGCAATGTATTTTCGCAAATACTGCACAGCTAGTTCAAGCGTCCATTTGGGCTCGTTAAAAACCTGGAGGAAGTGAAAGAGCCTGTCCGTGTTGTACATCAGCTTATCTATGATTATTTCTAATCAAGGAATTTTTACAGTATCACCTCGGGTAGTCTGAAGTCTCATGTCTGCTAACTTCATCAAAGTGTCAAGATTCATGATTAGCAGAAGTTTCCGAACAGCTAAGCACGTGCACTTTCCCCTTTCAAGTAAAACAAGCGATACAGCAGCATCACAATCTCTGGATGGTTTCATTTTCTCTAAATCTTCGACATCACGATAGTCCTCGGTGGAGAGATCTTGTAAGGTAGAGATTAACATCACCCAGTTCCTAATAAGGCATTTGTAGATCATTTGCTCTCATGTAATACCTGTAACGGTTTCAGAATTCCTTTATTCAGCAGATAAAATTATATAATCAAACTTTTAGATTGAATTTGAGAAACAAAATTAAAAATTCAATTGAAATTGTGATCATAATTTAATTTTTTTTATGAATAGAGGTATTTTGTGTGGAATTGGGGGCAACTGTCCTACTGTGCCCTGAGTAGAACTGTCACTAAACTTACACAATAATTTTCTGGGTTAGCAAATTTTGGACTAAATTCAATTTACGGGCTTTTGCATTCATTTTTTAGCCATGATTCTCAAGTTGAGTGAAGACAATTATTGTCTTTCAGGACTTTGGCCCTTAGCTTGTCTACTACTAGTGCTCCATCTACTGGGGCTGATGGTGTAAACCTTATAAAATTGAAGACAATGAGCCGTTCCAAGCTAGCCATATCATATTATTTGCTTTTCATCATATTATTTGTTTTTTATTGTATCCATGCTCCAATAAATAAATAATTTTTTTAATGTGATTATAACTTTTCATTTTAAATTTATATTTTAAAATAATATTTTTCATTATGTTTTTAAGCCATTATATATTACAATTTAAAAAATAATAATTTACTAAATGAAAATAAATCATTCAGGAATCAGAGTTAGTCTGACCATTCAGATTCTTCTAATATTTAAATATTCATATCTTAATTTTACAGAAAGACACATTATCTATATTATAACCATCCCCGCTACTTTGGAACTTCGACATCTCCATGTACCCGGCCACTGCATCCATGTAGCCTTTGCATGCAATCTCGCACAGATTCATCATAAACTTTCCTTCTTACTATACCTTGCATTAACAGAAAAACAAAATATCAACAATACATCATCTATCCAAACCAAGAATCATCTTTAATAACCCAGATCTCGACTCTCACCAAAGTTCGAATATAAGTGGAGAAAAACACAAAAGATAACAAGGATGAAGTTTTTAAGAGTATGCAATCTGAAAACGAAAATCTCAACAGATGGCAAGATAGAAAGTATGGACTTTTTGAAGACAAGGCTCTTCATGGGAGTAAAGGACGTGACATAAATACTAAAGTGTTTCATGCCGCTATTAAGGACCAAACTAGGAAGAACAAAATTAAAATTCTGCTAGATGATGGTTCAGAATCTGATACCATTAAAAGCAATAGTGATCTGGCATTGGAGTATTTCTCTGATGTGGAGAATGATAATGTAAACGAATTTCTGGCAATGATGAAATTAAAGGGGCAGTTTTTGATTTAAATCCATCCAGTGCTCTAGGTCCTAATGGTTTTAGTGGCTATTGTTATCAATCTTGTTGGAATCTAATTGAGGAGTATGTGTTTTGATAGAAGTTTATGTGGTCTCAATCTTTCGAAGAGATAGGGTTTCGATTTGGGAGGAGAAGACATTGGCGATCTGACTACAACTGTCCAGGATGTTGCGCCTTAACAATCGTTACACCTACTCCAGTAGTGTTATTGATCTTGCGGAAGCATGATCAACTTGATCACGGAGGTCCTTGTACCTGCAAGCAATCAAAGAACAAGCAGGAACAAGATGAATAAGCAACTCAAATTGCAAATCTGAAATAAAAATAAGAGTTGGGATTCTGAAGACAAGTAAGGGCGATCTAGCCGACACGCGCGAATACAGGAAAAAGAAGCAGCAGCTAACTTTAATCTAAACAAAATCAAACTGAAAAATATGTTTACAACTATATATATCTAAGGAAAGAAGCTAGGGCTTCTCCTAAACTAATTAGGAATTTTATCACTGATAAGATTTGGACTGATATTAAAACGTATAGGCCCACAGTACAAATCCTATTATCAGTGTGACTTAAGCCCAAAGCCCAAATCTTGTTATTTCTTTAAATTAAGCCCAAAACCCAATTTTGTACTTAAAGCCCACGGAATTTGTTTTGTTTATTCTTGATAGCTCAGATGGAATTTTGATGCGTGAATGGATCTATTTGAAAGAACACTTCAAGATCTTTCTCACCACTAATGGGCCTTCACCAACGTCGAGAATAGAAAGATATGAGGAATTGAAATTTGATGCAGCTTGTAGAATCCATGACGCGATGTCCTCATCATCCTCCTCTTCTTGCAATTGAGTCGTCCTCGACTCAAATTCTTTCTTTAATCCCAAGCAAGGTTTGACATCTGCGGTGTTAAATGTGGAATTAACAGCTAAATCTTTCTCAATCAGTCTTTGAACATGGTGTTATATTCCCTTAGTTTCTCCATTACGCATGATTTGGCCAACATGATCTTGGAATAAGATTATTTTGATTTTCTGGTGGTAGTCCTGGTGGTCTATCCTCTGGAAAGATGTCCGGGTACTCCTGCAAAAGGTTAGTGATAGCAGGAGGCAGAGAAGAAGATATATCCTCAAGTGAGGATAAAACTTATTTGCAAACCAAAGCATAACCAACAGAACTAACATAATTTAAGTCATGCATATCAGATTTATTAGCAATAAACCATGTGCCTTTCAACTTAATCTCATTTTTCTTCTTATGAAATAAAATAGTGTTTCTCTTGTTATGTTTATCAGGGTCCTTTACCACCATCTGATTTTCTGATTTTTTTATACTCTTGATTTTACCTTCACTAGCTTCAGCAATATAGTCTTTTAAAATAGCTTTAGAAGATGGATCATGTAGCATAATTTCTTATTTTTATGCACAAAAAAATATATATTAGTTCTACCATGATGCAATGAGTCTTTATCATACTGTTATAGTCTATTTAAAAGCATAGGACATGCTTGCATAGACACTACATCAAAATCAAGAATATTATGATATGAACCAATATCAAATTAAATGTTAAAAAATTGGGTTATCTTTAACTTACTGTTGCTATTAATAAACCATTGGTTGTAGTGCGGAGGTGGATGCGATTTGGCTGTTAAAGCAAGCTTCTCTACCATATCTGAACCTGTCAAGTTGTTGAATTTTTTATCCTCCTCTACATGGTCAGTTTTGCTTGGACAATCTATGCATACGTGACCATATCTGTTGCATAGTTAGCTCTGAATATCCCTCGCTTGCCTAGAAGATTCAATTGGTGAAGAACTATTAGTGTACGCTTTTGTTAATTCCTTGGTTGTTTCAGATATGCGAGGTGACGATTTAGATGTATATGGGGGCTTGTAATCCGAAGAAGGCACATGAGCTACATGATTTGATGGCACCTTAAAAGTGCGTTGAGACCAAGAATCAACACTTCCTACAGAAAAGTTAGTTTTCGTGCCATTGCAACATCCCTGCATTTCTTTTTCAGCATTACAAGCAACAGGAAACAAAGGAATAACGAAATTGGATTCTGTATAATCTAAAATTTCTGGAATTTCAAGGTTCAATTCACACAGAAATCTAGACATAACAGCATCTGCATCTTCTAATAAACCACTACGCAACATAGTTATTTGCAACTGTTGATTATACTCGTCTACAATTTTAGTGCCTTGTCCAAACCGTTGTAATTTTCCTTCAGGGTCATATTTACCATTGAAAGGTGGCATAGTGAATTTGTTCCTTTTTAATAAATCATTATAATCATGTACCTCTCATCTTGGTAGTGTATTTAACAGGTTGATGCGGTTGCGTTGATGCTTTCGAGCATCTTCATGCTCGGTATTCACAACATTCTCATCTTTTTGATCGTGGGTTTGTTGATATGTGCCTGTTCTTTTGAGAGGGGCACGA
>NQLW01000024.1:1844098-1863613 GCA_002312845.1 Kalanchoe fedtschenkoi
CCTGATTTTCTCCAATGGATCGAAAGCTTTTATGAAAAACTTTAAAAAACTTCTTGATGATTTTTACAATGCTTCAGGTCAGGTTGTTAATCTGGATAAAAGTAGATTTTATCCTAGTAGAAAAGCCAGCCAAGCTTTTATAAGAAACTTCCAAAATATTATGAATTTTCAGAGAGGTAATTTACATGCCAAGTATTTTGGAATTCTTCTATTTTATGACAGAATCAGAGATGAGTTCTTTGACCCACTCATTGATAATATATGGAAGAAGGTTACCGGGTGGAAGGCTAAAATGCTTTTCTGAGGAGGCAAATTAATCATTATCACTTCCATGCTGAATTCCATCCCCATTTACACCATGTAAGTGCTTCCAATTCCCAAAGAGTTGTTTGGCATTTGCAGAAAACTTGTATGATTTTCTACGAACTAATGGTGATCAGAAAAAATATCATCGGATATCTTGAAATCAGATTGCAAAACCTATTAAAGAAGGTGGATTAAATCTGAAGCTTATGGCTGAGACTAGTTTTTCTCTTCAAAAGTAACCTGGCTTGGAGTGTTGTGAAGAAACAATCCTACTGATATCAATTTATGAATCAAAAATACAAACTGCATAGTTCCAACGTTGCTGATTCAAAAATTTGGAAGGAACTGTCTCCCATTGTCTATGACCTGCACAGTAATAATTTTTGAAAAATTAGTAAAGATCAGATATCTTTCTGGACTAAAAAGTAGTGGCCAATGAAAAATAATTTTATTACTTCTGCTGGAAATGATGAAATTACAATTGCAAGTATCTGGAATGATCGCAGGAAAAAAGAACAATTCTTAACATATCGTCCAGAAGATATTCAACAATATGCTAATTCTATTACATTAAACAATTCAAAAGATAAACTCATTTGGAAGAATTCAGTGGGTGGCTCCTTTTGCTCTAAGGAATAAAAAATAAATCATCACAATTCAATCAAATTTTCAGGTGACTTGGTGGAAGAAACGCTGGAAATATTGGATCCCTTTCAAATGCAGTTGCTTCTTATGGAAGTATTTTTCATCAGATTATTCCTGTGGATGAAACATTCAAAAAACAAAAATTCCTATGGCTTCTAAATGCGTCTGCTACACTAATGGGAATCAAGACTCATTGGACCATCTCTTAATCTTCAGTGATGCTATTACAAAAGTTTGGATGTTTCTAGACATATTTTTTGATTTTCAATTGCAATATACATCTTTTTACCAAGCAGCTCAAGTTTGGATTAACAATACTTCCATTTTTCTCAATATGGTTGCCCAAAAATCCTGGCTTCTATTTTTGTTTCTTGAGAAATGTGGAATTGGAGAAACAAATCAAATTTTGAAGAGCCAATAGATTAATTCAATTCTTCCAAAGATCATCTTTCAGATTCAACAAAATAATTATCTTATCAAACCAAAAAGGAAAGCTAGTTGGATCGAGAAATTAACTTTACAAAGCCTGCATATGCCCAAAAGAGACTTAGAAATGGGCAAAATGGATTCCTTGTACCCAATGTATTACTTTGAATATTCATGGAAGTATTAAAAGGAATTCCAACAGGCGAGGTAGCATTTTCAGGAATAACCAGGGCAATTTGTTCTCAGCATCAGCTTTGTTTGGTATTCAAATCAGGACCAATTTCAAATCATCCTTACAATTCTCTCCATAGCAATGCAGACTGCTAAAGACAACAATTTTACGATCGCAAAATTGCTAAGTGATTCTACATGATTTATTAACAGACTGAAAGATAATCGAAATCCTCCATGGAAATGGTTGGATTTAATAATCAATTAAGAAGTTGGAGTAGTAGTGTCTCTATGAGAGCAATTGAGAGAGTTTAACTTAACTGCAATTAGGATCACGGAATTGGAGAATTCGCCCAGCACATATCTGAGGAGTAGTGTCATCAAGCAGAGCGTAAGGTGCTCACATATGATAGGAGAGGATTTCTCCGATGGTGCCGGAATTAGCCCATTGTGCCTTTATTTTGTTGCTTTGGTCTTTGTCAAGGCAATGTTGGTGTCGAATGTTGCCCGATGTTTGTAGTGCCGGAGGGTGGACGGCTTTCGTCATTCTGGCTTTTTGACTATATATTTTGTTTCCTTTACTTACTTTTCATCAATTCTCTTTTTTTTTTAAAAAAAAACTAGTAGACAAGGATTGCCCATCAGCAATTCAAATCGGGCTGGTAGACGCTAAACCAATTCCTTTCTTCCATCCACCACCGCTCCTTGGCCATGCAACTACACTAATGATAACTGCTTCCAGCAGATGTTGCATTGATATCTACAACATGACATATAAAATGACAGACGCACAAAACAATATTAGAACCATTGAAAACCCCTTTTGCTTACAACTCCTCCACCACTCAGTTGTCAATGGCTGGCCTCTCTGACAGCCATCATATGGACCATAAAAGTTCTCTTTTTATGTTTGTTGAGGTTCAGATTTTTTAAATGACACACAATGAAAAGTGCAACTACCGGAAGCATTCCACAAGAAAAGGCCTGACCCCTGAGGAGATGGCACTCAGCTCAGGGACCAAGCCTATCACCGCACACAAACTTAACAGACAAAGACTGCCATCTATACCTGTAGCACATAAATTATCCAGCCAACAAACAACTAATTGAGGAATGTAGAACCTGCATGTTACGGCTCTGAGAACTCTTTTGAAACTGCAGGGATGAGACGCCCCTCAAATAGTTTGTAATGTGTGCCCGCTCATCATGTATCAGAGGTTGCAAGCCCATTCTTGATGGAGATTCATGTTGCTTCGATGAGACTCCCAACTAGTAATACTAAGTTTAGTTTCACCAAATGGTATGTTGTGAAGTCCACAGACACTAAGCCGAACGAAGTGCAACCTTACGGATGCTACTTCCACTTGTTGGAACCCACCCATACTAACTCTTTTCTTAGTGTTTATTTAATCAATGAATTTGATACCTATATAGAATTAGAATTATACAATCAAGTCAATTTCACTGACAACATCCACACGTGTCAACTCCAAGACAAGGAGATAAACAATCAATCTTGTTAGGATATGTAATAAATAATAATATGGTCCCATGATCTACTCTCAATGGAAACCATTGCCAAAATAGTCTATAATTATTGTCTTAGAACAAATTTGGTTAACATTAATGCTGTTTTTGATATGGGGGAAATGAGGAATGGAAAATGTGAGCAAATTTAATTTCTCCATGAATTTTATCATATTTTCCTCTCTTTTTTTAATTAGGGAGGAAAATTATGGACAAAGCATCAAGGCACTATTTATTTTAATCAAGTACATAATATTTTTCGTTGTTTAGTGATTAAAAGTACATACAATTATCAGAAGCATACAGATAAAAATAATACAAAATGCCTCTAATCTTTCCATGAACAACCAAACTCAATATTAATTCTTCACTAAAGTATTTCCATCCTTCAAATTCCCCAAACCAAATGGGTTATAATAACTGTGTGCATTGCTAGGGAACATGGAAATTCAATTGTACATCTATATCAAAACTTGGTGCTCAACTTTCGGATGCAGTTGGAACAGTCATCTAAACTCAAAAGCTCTAGAATTTGTTAGGTATAAATTTATATTACCAGTGCCCCGGCCTCTTGGATCCTTGCAGCAGGGCCAACTTTCTCCTTGCATCTTTTGGATTATGTTCACTACCACGACTTTTGTGCTGGCGTACTTGTTGGCTTCTATTTCCCTTTTCATGAGGCTTTTTAGTCCTCGTGCGCTCATTTGATAATCTGTTACTCCTGTTCACTTTGTTCCGTTTATTGGATTCGTCAATTAATCCAAGTTCAGATGCTTTTCTTTTGCGCCACCTGCAAGAAACAATCGTTAGAATCTGGAGTTAGCAGAAATGCAAAATTTGTATGTCAAAGAGATCCAAACCTTCTGGGATTTTCCGTTGAGGCTTCTTTTACGTTATCTGTACTTCCAAACTCACCGGAGTTTGTCTTCCCATGTCGGTTCTGCAGTGTTCATTAGACTATATTGAGAGAGCGAGATAAAAAAACCGTTCCTTCAGCTCCATGAGGGGGGAGGGAGAGAGGGAGGTAAATGGAGATAAAGAGAAACCTGTTCCTTTACCTCCATGACGGTCTTTATGAAACCTTCGTACTTTTTTGGGATAACCGACTCAATAGCAACAGAGCCACATTTACGTATCATGATTTCCATTATAATTGTGATCTACAAATAAGAAGAAAATAAACAATATGATTTGCTGGTAAGCGTTTCTTGGTGCACTGAAAAATGACAATGTAAAAGCCCAAACAAACACGGTCAATACTGAGAAGGAATTGAATCACTCACGGCAATTGTAAAATACACTAACTAAGTTGGCAAATTCTGAGTAAGGAGGCAATCAAATCAATTGTATGAACTGACAATCAATCAAGGCATAAGGGTTAACAGTCAACATATGAATGCATAGGGCAATTGATCAAAACTACATATACCTTCGTTCTGAAATGATTTCTCGAAACTGATGACCAAGGAAGAATTCCATTTGCAATGTCAGAAAGAAAAGTTTGCAGGTCTTTTGCTTGCAAGCAGGACACCAATACTTTCACAAATCCCAACACAGCCTGTTTAAATAAGAAAATTAACCATAATATACATCAAAATAACTAATTACTTAATAGAACAAGTACATAGAACATAAGAAAGTACTCACTTTGATAACCTCCAGAGCTTTGCTTGCTAGCAACGACAGAACAGAAGGAAGCACATCTGGTAGCACAGTGCACATATGGGGGTCCTTATAAACTAGTACAGATAGTGCAGATATAGCACCACTTTTGGTTTGTGGAGATGAACCACAAAGGTATCCTGCTACCTATAAATGTGCTAATCGGTTTAACTCAGGAATAGAATACAGACCATGAGTAAAAGCTTCAAGACCGTAATTACCATATTTATGAATTTTTTGTAAGGTTCCAAACTACAACAGGATGGATCACATAAGCTAGAGCTTATTGCCAGCAGTGTATCATATGCCACCTTCCTAGTTTCTTCATTTGACTGCACGAGAAAAAGTCAAGTTTAGCATGTTATAGTCATGCACTAAATAATCATATACGTCATTTAAAAGTATTATTTTGAAGTGCTAAACATGTTACTTTAAAAAAATGCCAAAAAAGATAAAAATATCAGCAAGAGAGACTAGGTCGCCTACCGGTGAAGTTTTCACATTATCATTTGTACTCTGGTCCATAAGTTAGTTTAATTTTTGAACTGTTCTCCCAAAACCAGATAGGCTTAAGCAATCAGTCAAAATACAAATTTTTATTATATGGCATTGGAAGAGTGATATAGTCTTATTAGGTAAGGTTTTTTTTTTTAAAAAAAAAAAAGTTGCAATCACCAAGATTTGAACCTAATGACTAACGGGGTGGATATTCATCGACCAACCACTAGGCTACCATCTTGGTGGCGTAAGGATTATTGTGAAGAAGAATAAATCAAAAAAAACAATTGAAATGTTTATGTGAATGAGAGTATAAGGTCTTACATCCTTCAGGTTGAGAATGATCTCATTCAGAATGAGTAAAGCCTTGTCATTGTCCTCCAAATTTTCCTGTTTAGAAGTATGGAAAAACCTAAGTGCGACATACTGAGTTGTATGGATAAGTAACTAAAGTCACCACAACCAATAAAACCCAGGAAAAAAAAAGATAAGAAATATAAACACATTCAGATTTAAATCATACTCTTGAACGGTATTTCAGTTATGCTCAGTTGTACCTTCAGATTTCTTCCTAGTATCATAACATAGATTCAGTATAAGCATGGACAGGATAAGAGATGTCACTTGGGATATGTCAAAATATTCTTAAGACATATTCCATACCGATGTCGCAATTCTAAACTGCACTGATCTATATGATATAGAAAACATTAGATTACGTAACATACTACAATATGGAGACTGCACTTACGAATAGGGGCTTTGAATGAATTAATCACATTTACTGCTATTTATATTTCGGATTTAGTAATCCAAAATCTCGCAGGAAATTGGTCGTAGGATATCACGACACTGAACTTACATGCGATATTTTAGAAATAAGTCAGACTATGACAAGCTCTTTCATTCAAGTGCACAAGGCCAAAGAGTAAGCTAAATTTTAAAAAATCTTATAGAAGCAGAGGATCCATAAACAAAGAGTTCATGAGAATTACTGACCGAAAAATAAGACTAAAGCGATGAGAAAAAACATGATTATAAGTAGAAATGTATTTTACACTTGTTTCTTAGAATATCTAAAGGAGAGTTTAGACATGACATGCTAATAGTAGGACCAAAGCTTTATTGCACATTGCTGGGCACAAGTGTGAATACGAATCAAATATTAACCAAAATGTTATATGTAACCCATTCAATGTTTAAATCACAAAAATACTAAAAAACACCATTTTAAAATAGATTTCATTGCTATTTTCTGTCAACAAGGATTGAAAGGTTATAACACGATACATAAAAATCCTGTTTGTGAATGAATGGATACAAAT
This sequence comes from Kalanchoe fedtschenkoi, assembly GCA_002312845.1. Taxonomy (NCBI): domain Eukaryota; kingdom Viridiplantae; phylum Streptophyta; class Magnoliopsida; order Saxifragales; family Crassulaceae; genus Kalanchoe; species Kalanchoe fedtschenkoi. Next base: position 1,850,659 of record NQLW01000024.1, read on the forward strand.
TCAGAATAAAACTTTGTTCATGTAGCATCACTAATACACTAAATCCAACCCAAGTTATTAATTGTAATTTCTTAGATTAAAAAAAAGCTCTCATAAGTGAATTGTTGTTGGGGGAGCTAAAAAGAGTCCATCAAAGCATCGCACATCAAGAAAAGAAAAATACCGGACCTTAACTAACAGAACCAAAAGAGAATGGAGGGCCTCAAAGCGAGCTTTAAAAAACCCATTTTCAACATTGCTTTTCAGCGGATAAAGAAGATCCATCACTTCATTGAGTCGCATTGAAAAGTATTTGACATTATCCTGCATCAAAACAAATAGAATAGAGCCGATATAAACTGTAGCATAGAAATAGTATCCAATAGCATGATAGTCCTATAACAAACCTTTAACATCTTGCTTAACACAGAGAAAGCTGTAGAATCCTTGGTGTCACCATTCCCCTGAAAAGTAATAGATTAGCATATTAAAAAAACATTAATAGAAAATATAGACAAATCAAGTTGCTGTAGTAAGCTTCAACCTGCAACGTGCGCTTAATAAAATCATAAATTATGTCTAGCAAAGCGTCATCTGCTCCTATAGAGAATGATGAGGCAAGGTCGAGCAGTGGACACCTGTATGACAAAATATGAATTCATGTTTAGTTAACAAATATCTAGAAGACAAATATACACAGATATACAAAATCTAAACGTCCAGCTAAATTTAATGCGTAAAACACGTGCAACCAAAAGAACATTTGGTCGCAGCGGATCCAGATAGCAATGTGGCATGAGATCTTGTTAGAGCTTATATTAAAACAAAGTAATCAATAGTTCCCAGTCATGTATGCATATTTAGTGAAAGATATAATATGGCACACTTATTGTGTACATTGTCAAAAGTCAAACATGTTTTAATTTGATGTTATTAATTTATCACACAATATATCTGTCTAAAATATGGACAGATCAGGCAACCAAGGACGAATAATGAGACTATAAAATTTTTCGGCTTGAGGGAAACATTATGGATAGTGATTTGATAATAGGCACACCTCTAGGTTGAATTTATGTTGCTCAATGTACTGGTAAAGGACATATTGTATATTTGTTAAGTTGTTTATTTAGTGACTATGCATGTGAGAAGTAAGGTTTGGACACGTGGTATATTCACTACCACATTTGGCTGTCCCGCACATGATGTTAAGGTACGAGTTTTCAAAAATCATGCACCCAACCATCAGTTTGTGGATTCGAGAGCTTAGCATTATATGAGTATCACCCATATTATGAACCACAAGGCCACACCAATATAACATTCATCACCATTTTCGGGCCAAAAATTAAGCAAATCCATAACACACTACCTCTGCATGATTTTCTCTTCTTGATCAACCAAATCATTGGTAGACTGAAACTTTTCAAGTGATGACAGGAAAATTCTTTTTGTAGCAGAAGAACCAACTAGAGAAACTAAGCATTCAATAGCACTCTGGTGAAGAATACAACAAAAAGTTAGGGCAGGATTGATAAAAAAATGCAAAGATAATCAAATAGCTCAAACTAATAACTTAACTTAATAACACTCTTGGGATGCATATGGTGAAATACAGTACAGTTGAATAATTAATAGATAGTTGGCTTTCCTCGTTTAATATTTAGTTGCCTGACAACTGAACCAATTATTTTTATGATATTAGAGCAGGTTTATCATATAATGTTTGTAAGCTATGTGCACATGGATTGGCCACTAGTTGATTTAACCTAGCTACATCCACTTGTGAATAAGGAAACGGTTTGCCAGTGGACGGAGTGTTTGAATTCCACATTGTTCAGAGTTGAACTATAGTCCATGTAAACAATAGCTAATTCCCTACAAATGGGGGAATGAGACTCATCTATCTATTTAACATGCATTAATGAAGTAACAAATAACCATAGTGTTAGGGTGAAGCTGAATCTTAAGCCAAACTGTTCTTTATCACCTTAGGCTGTATTTGATTTGGGAAAGTTTAAAATTAGATGGAAAATAGGATGGATTGAAATCCTTAATGAAATCCATTTCACTTTCCTCTTGTTTGTTTATCATGGAAAGTATGAAGGAAAATGTCATTTCCTATTGTTATTGATCAAAATTTTCCGTATTATTTTCCATCAAACTTTTTTTCCTCAAAATTTTTCATCTAAATCAAACAGAGAATTTCTTTAACTTTCCATCTAATTCTTGTTTCCACAAAACTTTCCCTAAACCAAACAAAGCCTTAGTGTTAGGCAAGTCTTCAATAGTAAATTAATCATTTCCTACAAAAGGATCTGAAATGATCTAGCGCTATATATCATCTAAATTTAAAATACCAATATCACATCACAAGAAAGCTCAATTTCAGATGGTGAATTGCTGATATTCATGTCCAGCCCAAATGAACCATTTTAAGAATCTGGTCAGTGCCATAATACTTCTCTATACATCAAAATGCAGAAACATTCAAGTTCCAAGTACCAACTAAACTTTCAGATATTTTACAGTTTGAAACTGATGGCCATGAAGCAACATGAATGCAGTTCGAGTCGTAACATTGCTAGCCAGAATTTTGGAATGAAAAAAAAAATTCATCTTTCAGCTAAAAACAAAGGACAAACATTCAGCTGACGAGAAGCATAACACAGAAGCCACTCAAGTCGTTCAGGGAGGGGAGGAGGGAAATGAATCACCTGAAGGTGTAAACGCTTTTCAGGAGTAGATTTAAGAAAGAGATCTATCAATGCCTCGAGTATGCCAGTCATTGAGGTTATCCATCCACTAGAATCTAAGGATGCAGCATTCTGTGAGCAAAGGTCTTTGTCTGTATGGTCTGATCTGAAATTCTTAATGTCAAAGCAACATGTGTCATCAACGTCTTCATTAGACATTGTGTTCTGAGTCAAAAGCTCCTAGATAAAATATGAGTTAGTCGGTGGTTAGTCAGATACCATATGAATTACTTCTGCTGAACAATATAACTGTAATAAAACAGTGTGGCAATCCAAACAAAAACTGTTCACCTGTATGGCCACTGCAACAACTTCGTGCATGTACGAGTCCTCCTTGATGAAAGTAATAAGAAGTTTACTCAGAGGTTCAATGTTCTGATAAGTATCTACGGGACGGCGACAAAAGGCAGGCAGCAAACCTCTAAGGGCGCGTGCCTGTGCCTTTAAATCTTTACGAATTACTATATTTTTCACTGTAACATGGATAAAGGAAGCAACCGAATAGTAAGCAACACAACATGAAAAATGCTAGATGTGGCTAATTTTAAGGAGATGATGAGCTCCAAAGAACTCTGTCCGGGGGGATAATGCCAAAATATATAGAAATGAAGTTAATTCTCGAGAAAATTACGTGTAATGTTTGTTTAAGTAAGATTTTCCAAAACATATACGCTGATACTGCTTATGGAATATCGCAGGGTTTACCCCCACTTATCAGAAAAAATACTTTGCCTCATTTCCTAGTGTTGTAAGCTCTTATATGAAACAGGTACAGACCTTCAAATATAATTTTCATTTTTGATATGCAGCAAGAAGCATACACCTATGTTTTGGTGCAGTATCATACAAATAAACCAATCGAGGTTCCTGCTAATATCATCCTCTAAAGAACCAGGTTGGCTACATAAAAGTTAACATTCTCAATAAGAATCATCAATCTGTCATGTTAAGAGGTATACAAGAGGTTTATTCCAAGCACAGAAAAATGATAATCTCCAATCATGACTTAATGTGTGCAAGAATTCACAGTACAATTGATTCGTATACAATGTTAATACTATCAACTCCTTCCTCAAACAGCATACCACATAAGACTAACACTTTATTATTTCCTATTGGAGGTGTTATATGACCAGCAAGTTGCAATAAGATGAACTGGGCATCAAGAGGGCAAACAAGGGCAAACACCACAGTAGAACAAAGGCACGGGTCACACTTTTCAGTATGTCCTTTATAAATAAAAGCGGCAATATTCATAACAAAAAGATACAAGCCAGAATCAAATAAATGTATGACATAACATCAAAAAATTCAACACCTGTTTTGAATTCAAATTTAAAAAAAGCTGTACGAAGCACCTTTACGGCAGGCCTGCTGAAGTGATTCAGCAAGAGACATGATATTCTTCATGTAAAAGCCCAATGATGCTCCAGCCACGTATTTCCGCAAAATAGGAATCAACCAAGTATTGGAGCAAGAGAAGTCCTCATTATTCAAAGAAATAGGCAGTATAGTAAGTACTTTCTCTGGTCCCATCGCAATGATAGCTGCACCAACACAGTGTTGAAGCTGCAAGAGTCGCAAACAAGCAAACTATCAGCAGAAGACATAAGTTCTGTTAATTAGCATGTCATGCTATATAAATATCCTCCATATAGTTTGTAAGCTATCAAATTTGTCAGAACTGGTATATATGCTGCTATATGGTACCCCTTGCTGGGACATTGATGCTAGTGTTCATCTGATGAAACACTAGTTTTGGAACTAGGTTTGTGGCAACAAAAGAGTCATCTATATGCAGGTCACAAGAACCTTAAATCAACTAGTTCTTGCCAACTTACTTGTGATGTGGCAGTCCCGTTAGAGTGAGTCATTAGATCAACAAGTTTAAGTAAGATGCCCTTCATGAAGATGCATGAACTGATACCTGCAACAGAAAAGGAGAAAAGAAAATAAACGCACTTACAAATGTCACCGGATGCATTCATGACCATGAAGCCAGCCTCCATATGTGAACAGAATTGTGCATGAGTCCACTAAACAGATTTATTCTACTTAAGAAGCCAAATTCTATATCCAATAAACCTACCATAGTCTAATATATTGCTTCTAGTTAAACCAATGGAAAGGGTGATTTTAAATATAGTTGCAAACTTTGATCGTCTACCTGCAATTTGAGCTAGCCAACCATCAGCATTTTTCTTTAAATTGACTGTGTTATAAGACCGTGAAGCTAGTGTGCATATATGTAAGATGAAGAATTGTTCTATGTCGACTAATCTGAATAATTGAAAGTAAAGCTCCACGTTTGATAACCCCTACCACAGTTAAAAATTCTTCTCAAAAATTATTATTGAAATTGACCAGATGGTTATCATTAACCAATAGAAAGGTTGATTTAAATAAAAGTAGCAAACTTCAGTCGAATTGATCAACCAGCAAATCGATTTATCTCAAGTTCATCTACTTGCAATTTGAGTTATCTGAAAAATATTTTTTTTGTATAGACTGTAAGCCTGTTAACTACAAGAAAACACAGGTATATCAGCAATATAATCATTAAGAAAACTAAAATCTGGGTTTTTACATCATCTATCTAACCCCTTCTTTATGGCAAGCCACCCCAACAAGCTATAAGTGAGTTTAGGAACCTATTACACTCACGATGATATATAATATATCAAATAATCATCCCTCTACTTGTAAAGAGCTACTTTTATCCAGAAAACGTACCCAGCTTCAGGAACAAAATAGATACCACCGCCAAAAGATTCTCATCTGGGTAACCCTCACATCTTGTAAGGGCATCCTCGAAAAGACGACAAATGGCAAGAACAGATGGAACTTGATGGTTTTCATCATCTTTAAGTTGTTCAATTTCTAAATATGAGGTATTGGGTTGATCCACATAATCATTTATCAACTCTTTCAAAATGCTCAAAGCATGTGTAGCCGAGTCAGCATCAGACATGGGATTTCCTGAATACATGATTAACAAAGACATGTCAACAACTTTTCAGAAATGAACCAGGCCATTAAATATCAGAACACAAAATAGAAATTAGAACATAATGGATGATAATGGAGAAAGGCACCATTGATTAGGGTTATAAAAGTTTAAGAGCCATGGAACACCAAAGAGAGTGGCTTTGTACTCAGTTAAGTGCATAAATGTGGAGTAAATAAACGTACCTATGATCGAACCAATTACAACTGGAAGCCATGCGACACCAAAACGATGATCATCATTTTTCACTCGATCAATGGTACACTTTAATAAACTCAACACGGTCCTTTCAGTGTCTGCAGGTTTGTTCTTTGCCTCTTTTAAATATGCAGAAAACTTGACTAGTATCTTTTTGAATGACAAAGAGATGGCTTCCAGTTTGGATGACGAAAAGTAAGCTTCTGTAATTATCAGAATGTGCCTGGTTAGCGATGTGACCTCAGGACACATAAACTTAAGCAACTTTTTGAGGATTTTGGATCCCACTTTGATCGAGAGAAAGGGAACAACAAGCTTTAGAACATTTAGCATGTGTAGGGCCTCCACAAGTTCAGGTTTAGATGGTGCTTTAACTGTTGAACCACTGAAGAACCTTATATTGCTTAATTCAGCTACTGCGGGCATGTATGTTTTAAACAATGAATTAACCATGTTACTAGCCTCCTTCTTGATACTGGCCTCTTTGAAAGAGGTGAAGATCTTTTCAACAAATGTCTGAGAACACTTCCGTACCTGAATATACAAAAAAGAATGAATATAATTTACACTGGAAGACACCTTAATCATATTGAAGTTGTTCGCAATGCAGATGATGCAACAAACTGACTCTGATATACTTGCAATTTAAATAACCAAAATGAAAAGCTACCATAACGAGAAGGTAAAGAGTTTGAGAGTAACCTTAGGACGCTTATCAACTGAGAAGTTTAAAAGTGTTTGTAACCCTGAGCGGATGGAGGTCCAATCGCCAGAGCCGCAGAAGCCTACTAGCAAGACTCCCAAACACTTGAGCACAGCCCTGACACTGGAGGCGGAAACTAAGCCCCCTTCGTCTCCTTGTCTATTCAACAACTCTATTAGAATGTCGACAGCTTCGACAGCATTTTCAGAAGCAATCCCTTTGGGCGGAACCAGCGGGAGCGCAAGGGAAAGGAGCGAAGTGAGGGCACCAACCGCATCCGAATCAAGGGGAGTTTGAGATGTGCGCCAGAGAGCAGATATAGTGGAGGCATAATAAGAAACCGGAGTGAGTGGGAGGGACTCGGAGGAGATGACCGAACGCATTGCGGCGGCAGTAGCAAGAAGATGACGGTGCTGCTTGGCTGATGAAGCCTTGTAGCGGTCCATTAGCTGCTGGCAGAGGTCTGAACTTGAACTGAGCCTCGCTTCTTCTTCTTCTACTTCTTCATGAACCTGCTGCTCGCCGTCCTCCAGTGCTTTGCGCTTCATTCTCCGTGATTCTAGTTTCAACTGTGGCGCAACGTAACAACTAACAAGGGTTTTTTCGTTTCTTTTTTCTCCTTTTTTGCAAGATAACAGAATGTAGTATTTAATGCGAAAATATGAATACGTGACACTCGGCAGACTTTATTAGAAGCCAAAATTAAAAGAGACCTTGAATTATTAGCACTTATCTATTAAATTTATCATAATTTTAAAAATAATAAATTGATTTTTAAAATAAAATTCACTATTACATTATAAAAATAATATTATTATAAAATTTAGATTTGTGCGTGAAAATTACGTTGTTTGGTTATCAAAAATGTCGTTTTCTTTATGTGCGTAAAACAATATAATTTATTTTGATAACCAAACATCATAATTTTTGCACACAAATCTAAGTCTTATAATCATATTAGTTTAAAGAATGTAACGGTAAATTTTATTTTAGAAAATCAGTCCATTTTTTTTCGTCGCACCTCTTTTAAAAATTGGGATAGTTCTGACCGCAATCAGGTAAGTGGTGGTAGTTCAGGGCCCCTTTTGGATTTTATCCCTTATTATAATATACAAGTAGGGAGAGCATACTGATATAATTTACTCGAATTAATTTGTTTCGGTTAATTTGATGAATTGGTTAATTCGGTCAAAAATTGAAAATATTCAGTTTATTTGGTTTGGTGGACATAGAGTCAATTTAAAAAAAAAGTACAAATGATTTACATGTTGCAGTTATTGAGTATGCCTATCATTGAAATGGTGGACATAGGCATTCAGATTAAGGTATGTTATTGTGATCTGGATATTATTATACAAATTTTTATCTAAAAGAGTGTTGGATGAAATAGTCAAAATTTTGACTTTAAAATCAAATGTCTTGATTTGAATTTCCCTTAAGTCATTTAGGTCATTTTCATGAGCATCTCTCTTGTAATTCCATGGACCAGATTATTCAACTTTACAAAAATAATTTTAAAAATACGCACAGATTCTTAAATATTCTTGATTATACCTACTTAGGTACACTCAGGACATAATATAGTTAGTTTTATGTTTTATCTGAGAATATTAATATTTTAAATTGAAAAGACTTTTCTTACTTTTTTTATAATTCAAAAATTAGAATTTGAAGTCTAAACACCCGAAACAAATCGATGTACTTTTGGATTTAAGTAGCACAACGAAAGTGCAAGAGTGGTGGTATAAAGAAAGTTTTACTATATTTTCTATATAACAAGTAGGCATAAAAATTAAAAAACATAAACACATATCAAATCAACAAATAAACTTGAATCCGGAAGCTCAAACGCTTGATTGCCGCCCTTAGTAACAAGAAGTGAGATTGGTTTGTTTGTATTGTTGTGGTTGAATCAATTTTGGTTATAAATGATAAAGTAATGGACCACCTTAGATGAATTTTATTTCGTAAGTCATTCATAGTGTGGACAATATGCAAGTCCAACCCTTAGTAGGGACAATAAAGATGACGGCTCAGGGCCCATGATCCGTTCGGGCTTAATTTTTATCGAAATCTATATCTATTATTTAGATTTTTGTAAAAAATAATTAGTCATTTAGTTTGGCACTACGGTTATGCTACAATAGGTGTATGCAATGTTCAAATCCTACTCCAGGTAGTATTATATTTTGATTTTTCGAAATTTTTTCTTTTGATATGTTTTTAGTCTTACATTAACTAGAGGCCCACAATCCGTTAGGAAACGGCCCTGGTGATATGAAGTACATTGTTTTCATCATATTGATTTTGATAGTTTTTTTTGGTTGGGAGGAGTATTTGATTTGTAAGGTATAAAGAATTACCTTTGCAGATTCAATTTGACTAGGTGATCTACATAGCTAACTTCTTAATTCTTTACTATGTCTATTCTTGTTAATTTACATGAAGATTAATGAGAATTCGCATCATGACTCAAGACTATTTATCACAAGAAGACAAATCTTATAGCCTTTATTTAACTTGAAGAGTGTTATGTCCTGAGCAAGTCATAATCAAATCCTGACTTAAGGACCAAGAAAGCATCAAGCATTTCTTTCATCTCCACATGCATGGTTGATGATATTCTTATGTGATCCAATTTATGATGGAATGATTGGCGTGTGACACAAAAAAAAAACTACTTTTTAACCAAAAATCATGCTGGACGAAAACTGATCGGAAATTTATGGCGATTTCTTGGCAAGTTTCTAGATATTTTTTTACCAAAATTAATATTCTCTAATTAAAATTATATTTAACTAAAGGTTGACCAAAAAGTAGCTGAAATATAATTAAAAAATAATTAAAAAAAGTTGGTCAGAAACTGGCCGAGTAAGTGGTCGAAAAACATTATTAAAAAAAGTCCAGAAAACATCACTAAAAAATGTTGTCACAAAATGGCAAAAAAAACTTAAAACTAAATAAAAAAATTTGGTGGCAAAATGACCCGAAAACAATTCTAAAAACTAAATAAAAAAATGACCGTAAAAGGGTTGGAAAAGGCCAAAAAATACTCATTTTATATTGACTAATCGGAAGTCACATGGATTATCAGTCATCTTCATTTACTAGTCCACATTTTCCATCAGCAAACATAGGTGGCCGAAAAGTGAACAAAAATGGCAGGAAAAATACTTCTTTCCTATTGATTTATCGTGCTTCACATGGATTCATCAAATATCACTTCTCCACCATTTCTCAACTATATCAAATAGTTCTTTAATATCCCTCAACAAACACATATCTTCATAAACACAGTCTCATATAACAAATCTTTTTCTCAACCTCTCTATATATACAATTTCATTCTCATTCTCTACTACCATTTCGTTTACCTCTTTACTTTTTTTCCAACTTCTTATAAAAATACAAACTCATTTACTTTTATTCCTCCATTTTCATCTTACACAAACAGAACATCTATTTATCTTCATTATTTTATCTTAATTTAGCTAATCCATGCACAAATGAAAATAACTCAAAAACACAATTCACTGCACTGCAAACCTCCCTGCATATTTAAAACCAATCATTACTTTTCTTGATAATAATAATTAGGTAAAAATATAAAATAATTACGGTCCGAACAATCTGAATAGTAAAAAAGGATGCAGGAAAAAAAAACTTTGGACTTATTTCATGAAAAAATAATTACAGCGACACCTCTAATCTATTATTATAATAAACAGACATGTGGATAAAAATTACGTCGTTTGGTCATGAAATTAAATGATATCGTATAAACAAAATGACATCTTTTCATACTTAATCAACCATAATCCTCAACAAATTTAATAATATCTATTACATTTTAATGAATCAAATCAATTAATGTTAAAATTAGTCCGAAATATTTTCATCATGCTCTTATCGATAGTTGGGGTAGTTCGGACTGTAATTGAGGAAGTGGTGGTAGTTCATGACCTTTTTAGTGTTTTTCCCTAATAACTATTAAATTAAAACATGCAGATTTCATCGAGGAAGTGATGGTAGTTCAGGACTGTAATTGGGGTAGTTCAGGACTGTAATAGAGAGAACATGCAGATTTTGCTGCAAGCAGGTGGAATATGAGGCTAAAAATCCTATTTTCCCTCGATGTATGTCCTTCTTGGGGATTGTTAGTCCATGAGTTGAGAGGATTTAATCCTTCGGGGTATAGTGCTAGGCACTTCGTGTTTGGAAAAAGATCATTCCAGGTCTTATCTGTCATAGAGTAGACATGCCTTGACTGGCAAGTCTGTTTGGAACTTAACAGTTCCTTGTTGTAAAGATTGTCTTCGATGTACATTGTCATCTTTTTTGGAATAAAATCTTAATCTTCCAAAAAAAAAACTATTAAATTAAAACTATATTCCACATGTTATTAAATTTTAAATGATAAAATTATAAATTTGAATTTTTAATATTTAATACTGAATTCCAAATCTTAAGATTTAATTCAAAGTTTGAATTTGGATAAAAAAACACTTTTCTAAATGCACTAAATTTTGGCAAAAAAGTAGCCGAAAGCTCAATTTCTCTTATAGAAAAAAGTGTGTATTTTGAGAGTGTGAGAGAGCATAAAATGTAGAACATCCCAACAAATCAATTGTACTTCACATATCATTCACAATGATCTCAACCTCTTAAACATCAATATTATTGCTCGTTTTTTGTAGAAGGGGATTTGTGTTATGAAAATCTCTTTGACATGTTGTATTTTCACATGTCGCAAGGGTTTAATAGAAGTCAAAAATAATTTATAACCCGAAAAATCCGGGATCGGGCACAATGAGTGTTGTGCGCGCTAATGTTTTGTAGCCTAAGTATTCAATTCTAAACAAATATAAGAGAGAGTATAATCTAACTAAGGTAGCTGATCCTAGGGAGCAGTTCTACCTAGTCATCGCGCATGCAAATATATGATCAACAACAAGCCATCACCACAAGTTATACCAGAAGGATAAGACTAACATAGTTAGCACTAACATGTTGTAAGGGTTTAAGGAGTCTTTGTCATATTTTATATGTAGGCACGACCTGGATCGTGTTGTTATGTTTTTTCTTTGTAAGCACGACTCGACTCGTACTGAGTCGTCCACAATTTTTGAAAATTATGTTATGCCCCTTGAAATTTCTTTTTCATCTAATTTTGACATGATTTGTATTTTTTACTCATTTTACTCTTCCGGAACAACTTTACTTAATATTTAACCTATAAGAGATAATCAATTATAAATTACTCATAATCATTCGGAAATGACTCAAAATATCCTAAGTATAGTCACCTAAAATATGGAAAAGTATTTCTCTATGAAGAACCATTTTTCTTTCCCTTCAATTTGGGAGGATTTGGTGATATTTGAAGGGTTTTAAGGTATAAAAGCTGACTTTATCATTTTCTTACTGAACAATTAAACTTAATTTTTTAATATATAAGAAGAATTTAGTAAATGTGTCGTCTCTTTACTCTGTATCTCCCCAAAACACTCATGTACTCGAGAACAATCATTTTTATTTATACCCTCAAATCTTTTCCACCGCTTTCCGCTCTTCTCCTTTCAAACTCATTCTCTTTAAATTGAGGAACAAAGCCTAAAACTTTGCTTCATAAGGCTTTGATACAAAGTTTGGACATAGTATTAGATGAAAGGTTTGGAAGAAAAGATGTCGAGTGCAAGATGTATTTGGGGAGAAATAGAGGAAAAATGAAAAAAATGTTTTTAGTAGAAGAGCAATGTAGAAAAATAGTACAGTTTAATGGTTATATTGTGGGAATGTCACTGCTTGGTATTTTGAGGAGCTGTTTTAGTCTTCTACTTGCTCTGTGAATGAGAAGGTCTTGTGAAATGTTCTTCCTCAGATAAATACAGATGAGAACTCCCACCTCCCGCGAGTTCCAGGCTTGGAGGATATCTGTGGATCGATTTGGAGTATGGATGAGTCCACTGCTCCGCGTCTTAATAGTTTTGTCTGGTGCTTTTTATAGGCGACACTGGAATATCATTGTCTCTGACTTACTTGCGGTTATTCAGTGGTTCTTTCAATACGGAAGTTACCTCCCGCTTTCGGTCTTGGCCATGTATATAGTCTTGATACCGAAGTAGTCGCAGACTAGGCAGCTTAGGGATCTTCGCCCGATAAGTCTTTATAATTTTCTTCATAAGATTATCTCCAAATTGTTAAATAGTAGGCTATGAGAGTTCCTTATGAGGCTAATTGGGCCTGAGAAGGCGGCTTTTGTTGCGGGTAGAGGTATCCTTGCCTAAGAGTTGATTCGCGATATCAGCAAGA
>NQLW01000024.1:1863662-1906709 GCA_002312845.1 Kalanchoe fedtschenkoi
TGTTGAAGGCCTATGATCGTGTGTCTTGGTTCTTTATCCTCAGAGTTCTACAGAGGTTTGACTTCAATCAAGGTCCGGGTGATTTAGGAGATAGCATATGTCGGTTAACCGAACTGAAGTAACCAAATTACAAAAATCTCGACCGATAACCGAATCGAATTATATGCTCAACAAATCATTCGGTTAATTCGGTTATCAGCTAAATATCCAGGTAATAAAAATTAATCAAATAATATAAATATATTTTATAAAATTAATATATTTGTATATAATAAATTTATTTTTTATTTAAAAATTTTGTTTTTTAGTTAATTTAGTTAACAGAATTAACCGAACTCAAAAACTTCTCTTTCATTAACCGGACCGAATTAATCAAATTCTTTTTGGTTTTTGATCGAATTAACCGATTGACTGAATTAAATGAATCAAATTAATTCGGTTAAGCTATATCAGTTTGAAAATAAATTTTCAACGAATAATGCTCTCCCTAGTTTGATTATTTATCAGACAACTTGTAGTTGTTAATTTTCGGTGACGTGGGATGGTGAGCTTTATGAGTTCTTTTGCTCCTTTAGGAGTGTCAGGCAGGGGAATCCTCTTTCTCCTTCGCTCATTGTGGTCGTGCTGAAGGTTCTTAGAAAGATGTTAGAATCTTCTATTTTGAGAGGTCGGGTGAGGGCTTATTCTTGCAGCTTGGGTGGAGTTGCACCGTCTCATCTCCTGTTTACAGATGATGTGGTGATTTTCCTCAATGCCAGTAGAGCATCCTTTTAAGGTCGTAGTTGGATTTTGGTCGCTTCATATCTCTACAGGTAGGCGATCCGTGATCCTTCGCTTCAGTGGCTTCAGGGAGGGGACTTTTCCTGTTATCTACTTGAAAGTGTTGATTTTTCCGAGAAGGTCAAGAATTAGTCATTTTGATGGCCTTATTTCCTGCATTAGAGCTCAGGGTAGAGGATTGGATAAAGAAGATATCTTTTGAGGGGCCCATTACCTTGATTCATTCAGTGTTGACGGCGTCTTTTCTCCACATCCCTTTGTCTATTCTGGTTCCTCAAAAAGTGTTATCCCTGATAAATTCTATCTTATCAGCTTTAATTCCTATGAGATTCAGAGAAAGCCAAGAGATTGCATTAGGTCAACTGAAAGTAGGTTTGTCAGCTAACCCAATAGTGGGAGTTAGTGTGTGAAATATTTTTCAGACGATGAAGTCCCTCCAAGCTAAGCTCGCTGGAGTTATTGGGGCCAGTTGTCACCTTGGTCTTGCTTTATATCCTGGAAGTACCACCATCCTTGGAGTTATGATGAGTTGTAAGGTTCTGGATCTCCTACATAGATGGCTATCCATCGTTTGGTTTTCTTCTTGAGGCCTCATATTGATTAGGTATTCGAGAGAGGCTCCACTAATATTTCTCATGCTTTTCCCCTTTAATGGATTACTAAGCCGGCAAGACGATAATCTGTTAGAGATTGCCAATTGAGGCTGGATATTCTGGAGAGTCTCCAAGTGGTGGTGTGATTCCAACTTGCCATAATTTATTTTGATGATGCGTTTGATGATTCCATGGTGTGGAGAGGTAGTGAATCAGGTTCCTTTTCTTTGGCGATCTTTAGGGATTTGATACCATGCTGAGTATCCTCTGAGTTTGATTGGCTTTGGGCTCCTTGGTTCCGATGAAGGTCTCTTCTTTCCTTTGCAGACTTTTCCATAGTGTTAATATTGTTGACTTGTTGATCCTTGTGTGCAGGGTCGTGGTATCTCTTTGGTCCCCGTTTTAGTTGTTGTGTGAGTCCTGGCTGTGAGTCATTGGATCACCTTTTCATGCAAGGGGAGCTGGCTAACTCGGTGTGGATTTTCTATAGCAGAGTATCTTTCAGCTGTGTTGGAGTTGGGTGTCGCGTCACCGGGCGCGTAGTTAGATAGATTTTGTGGTCTCGGTGTTGGTGGGGCTTGGCCTCTAGGAGATTTGATGTGAGAGAAATAGACACATTTATGAGGAGAGTGGGGCTTTGAGTCAGATTGAGAAGCGAGCCCATCAATAGCATCTTAATCTCGCTCCTTTTTTTAAGCCTACGGTCAAGTGTAGGTCTTCAGATGCATTGACACAGTTCTGGGTGTGTTCGCGGAAGCTCGGCTTGTGACATTTTTTGAGATGCGGTA
Organism: Kalanchoe fedtschenkoi; assembly: GCA_002312845.1. Lineage (NCBI taxonomy): Eukaryota > Viridiplantae > Streptophyta > Magnoliopsida > Saxifragales > Crassulaceae > Kalanchoe > Kalanchoe fedtschenkoi. Next base: position 1,865,824 of record NQLW01000024.1, read on the forward strand.
AGTGCTCCCATTTTTATTTTTTTTCTAAAGATTATGGGCCTTCAGTTTCTAATGTGGAGACAAAATTCTGGGTTGTTTTGGATGAGCTCATGATTGTGAAAGAGAATCGTATAATTTTTACGGTGGTCCGATCGTATTTGGAATGTTTTGTGGATGCTTTTTCAGGAAAGTCTTCCTACCCTTGGAAATGTAGCTGCATCCTTCACAAAGTTCGCTAAGATATTGGGGGTCGTTTTCAGTTTGTTTATTTGGAATCCAACGGGGTTGCTGATCATTTAGAGAACTTTTCTCACGAGTTTGGATCTGTATCTTTTACTCGGGTGGCATATCTCTCCTCGGGTGTAGGGGTGTACAAAATTCGATCCGGATCGGAAAATAATCTAGAACCGGATCGGAATGGACCGAACCGGACCGGACCACGGATTTCGATCCGGTCTTCGGTCCATCAATTTTATGGATTCTGATTTTCGGTCTGATCAGGTCCAAACGCTGAAAATTCCGGTCCGAAACGGAATGGACCGGTTTCACATTTTTTAAGTAAAAAAATATGTTTAGTATGATATTTATTTATATTTATCCATCTTAAAATATAAATAAAATACTTATTTAATTATTATTTCGATAAAAATATTTATTTTCTTTAATTCGATCCAAACCGGTCCGGTCCGGTCCGGTCTTCGGTTCTTAAGATTTATGAATTCCGATTCTGGTCCGGTTCGATTTTGGACCGGTGAACACCCCTACTCGGGTGTTAGGTCAGCTCTTCAATTGGATGCTCATCACATTGTTTTTTGTTTGCAGGTTGTCTTAGACTAGGGCTCAGTAGATTTGTTTTTCAGGTGTCCTTTTGCAGCTTCGGAGGCTGGATGTCATCCCCCCTTAGTCTTTTGTCTTTTTATTTTCTGTGTAGACAATATGAGTCATGTTCCGTGTATTGTCATGAGTCAGGCTCCTTGAATTTTTTCTTATCAAATCTAAGGGGATAGTCCATTTTTAAAAAATAATAATAATAATGATTACATTATTAAACATTAAGAATAACAACATATAAATAACACTAAGTTTATTTGAAATAAAATTTTATTATCTAAAAAAAAAATAATAAAATCTTATCAAATCAGAATTATTTACAAATGAAAGATTATGAGAACTTGGAAAGATTTAATCCATCTATTTTCTTTTTAAAAAAATCATGATCAAACTCATTTCTCTCTCCATACCTCAAAATTTTCTTCATTCTCTTTAAGAATTACAGACAGTGTTCTAATGTTTGGTTTATTCCGATTCATAGGGCAATAGAGCAATTGAACCAATCAATCTACCCTACCGTAAGCATTGGAACCGGTCGAGTTGGATTTGATTGGGTTCAAAATTCATAAATGGATCGCAGGTCTAGGGCTTTCTACCATTCCCGGCTCTTCTGAGGTTGCATTTATCAATCACTCGTTGCTATTGTAGTCATTTTCACTTGGTTGGGAGATTTGGAAGAAGCAGATCCGAGAGAAGATGGGGTTTCAGATGCAGCCTTATGGAATTCAATCGATGCTTAAAGAGGGCCACAAGCATCTCTCTGGCCTCGACGAGGCTGTTCTTAAGAACATCGATGCTTGCAAGCAGCTTTCTAGCATCACTCGCACTTCTCTCGGTCCTAATGGTATGTCTATATGTGTTTACTTGTTATCTATGTTTTTTGATCTGGTTTTGTTGTGAGCTACTAGTGTAAGGCATTTGTGTGCTCATTAAACACGCTTACTGCTTACAACTTGCTGCCATATTTGGCACATTAGATAGCTGAACTAATGGGCTACTATAGCTATACTTTGTGAGGAACTGTAGTGCACTTTCGGAGAACTTGATTTTGTCTTTCATTTTGCTCAGGTATGAACAAAATGGTCATTAATCATCTGGACAAATTATTTGTGACCAACGATGCGGCTACCATAGTCAATGAACTTGAGGTTCAGCATCCTGCTGCGAAGATATTGGTCTTGGCTGGCAAGGCTCAGCAAGAAGAAATTGGTGATGGAGCTAATTTGACAATATCATTTGCTGGAGAGCTCCTCCAAAACGCCGAAGAGCTCATTAGAATGGGCTTGCACCCTAGTGAGATTATTAGTGGATACTCAAAAGCAATCAAAAAGGTCCTTTCGAATATAATATAATACTTCACATCATTTCTGTTTTCAATGATGCTGGTAGAAATACATAGATATATTGCAAGTTGCAGTGTCTAATTGGAATGATTTTTTTGTAATTGTGAAATTTTAGGCCACTGAAATTTTAGAGGAGCTAGTTGAAAAAGATTCTGACAAGATGGATGTGCGCAACAAGGAGGAGGTCGTTTCACGCATGTTAGCAGCTGTTGCTAGCAAGCAGTTTGGACAAGAAAACATTCTCTGTCCTCTCATTGCCCAAGTAATCACTATAATTACAGTTTCATACTCATTGTACTTGTATATTCACAACTTGAACACTTATTTAGTTTATTTTATAATTTAGGCTTGCATTCAAGTCTGCCCAAAGAACCCATCAAACTTCAATGTGGATAATGTTCGGGTAGCAAAACTCTTAGGTGGAGGTCTACATGACTGCACCATTGTTAGAGGAATGGTGTTGAAAAGTGATGCTGTTGGGAGCATCAAGAAGGTGGAAAAGGCAAAGGTAAGATGGCTATTTAAGACTAATAAATGTTGATAGTCAGAACTGGGGGCAATGCTTTATTTTGAACTTAAAAAGTTTTGAATGCCTCTGTATCTACGCAACTGTTGTGCTGTGGTAGACATTTAGCCAACTCTTCTCATTTCCCAAGTGAACGATTACTTGCCCTAACTGGTCATATTCTGCTTCATCTAATTAGGTCAGTGTTGTATTCCATTTGCTTGATTAATTTCTATCAATTTTGCTGAATAACCTTGTTCAGAAACAGAAACTTGTGTGCATAATCCAAACTAGCAGAAATACTAAAACCAAAGATATAGATGCAAACATGAGTGTTTTTTCAGTCTGTTACACTCTTAATTTCAGTCTCGAAGGGTTTTGGTAAAAAATAGTTTGGCTGATTGCTAGTTTATTTGCTTACTTTTCGCGTTTTAAATCATTTTTAGGTCATTCGTCATATTATTGCATTAAATAACTTACGTCCGTCATCATCTAATCTGTTAGTGTTTGTGTCAAGTGCTAATTTCACGAGCCAATACTCGAATAGTTGTGTGTGCATAATTTTTTTTTTCTGCAGGTTGCTGTATTTGTCAGTGGAGTTGACACATCTGCGACTGAGACTAAAGGAACTGTTCTTATTCATAATGCTGAGCAGGTATTGTATATGTAATGATAATACCATTTACCGTCATTTTTTATTGTCGTTTTGAGGGGTATTCCACTTTTTTCATTGTGTAGTCATGTGACTCCATACATTATAAATCCATTTGACTAATCTTTGCTCCCACCAGTGCAGAACACATAAAACTTTTGTAAGCCGGTTGTAACAAGTAGCTTACATTACTGGATGGAATCTTGTCATCCATCCACATTGCAAATTTTGGGCAGCCATTTCTCATGATTATTAAACATCATGTACAAATATAATTATCTATATTTCTAATGAACAGCTAAATAACTTTTTTCTTCTTCTTCACCTTCTATATATGTATCATTCGGCTTCCTCGGGACATTTTCTGAGAGTATTGAATAACCTTCTGCAAGATAACTATGCAGTTGTATAAAGGATATATGCAAGCTGTTCTACCTCACATCTGAAGTTCATTATGGTGCATATTGTTGCACTACATCTATTGCTCTTTTATGGATTTTAAGATTGCCTCTACTATTCATAAAAAGTACCATATCTTGATATAAGAACAAATTGGGGTGAGGTCGTCAAATAAACTGAATGAGTCTTCGCTGCATTTCCTCTCTGATTTTTTCATGCTTCTGCAAGATAATTGTTAAAGCTCTATTGGTTACCTGCAGCTTGAAAATTATTCAAAGACTGAGGAAGCTAAAGTTGAAGAACTTATCAAAGCTGTTGCAGACTCGGGTGCTAAGGTGATTGTCAGCGGAGCTGCGGTTGGAGAAATGGCGCTGCATTTTTGTGAGCGTTACAAGTATGTAATTGATCAGCAATTATGCACACTTGTTTCATATATGAGCTGTTGAGAACAAGCTTTCATACTGATCTCTGAATTATTTTCCACAGGCTAATGGTTTTGAAAATTGCTTCCAAATTTGAACTCCGAAGATTTTGCCGTACTACTGGTGCTGTAGCCATGGTTGGTATCATAACGTAATGAAATTTAAATGGCATATGTGGATCTGTTTGCAAACATCATAACCCAATTTAAAATCTTCTCAACAGTTGAAGCTTGGCCAGCCGAACCCAGATGATCTGGGATTTGTTGATTCTGTTTCAGTGGAGGAAATTGGTGGTGTCAGGGTCCGTAATTTTACCAATATATCTATTCTTATGGTATCATTAGGGTTTTAAGGTTTCTCTCCTTTTCTTAAGTGGGCCTCAAAAATTTAATATTTAAGTTTACTTCAGGTTACAGTCGTGAGGAATGAAGAGGGTGGGAATTCTGTATCCACTATTGTTTTGCGTGGAAGCACTGATAGCATTTTAGATGACCTTGAAAGAGCAGTAGATGATGGAGTCAACACCTACAAGGTTAATAGTAAACTCATCCATCTTAAATCTATATTTTTCTTAGAGAACCTTTCAGATAGCTTCTGTTGATGATGCATGATATTAAACATGTATTAGTTGACACATATTTTATGTGAAATGATTTGAGTTTTCACTCTTCTTTCGTGCAGGCCATGTGTAGGGATAGCCGTATTGTTGCTGGAGCTGCTGCTACTGAAATTGAACTGGCCAAAAGATTAAAGGAATTTTCCTTCAAAGAGACAGGGTAATTAGTTCTTCCCATAGATTATGTTTCTTTGAACCTACATTTCAAGAGTACTTTCTGTATCATCAAATATGCTATTTATCAATCTTGGTATAAAAATCAAACAATTCATGAAAGTTATGCAATTAATGGAAACCCTCTGTTAACATCAGACTCATAATTGATTTTCACCATGTATGGCAGGGTTCTTTAGTTGATAATGTGTTGTTACTGACCTTCTGTGCTTACTTGCATGCCTGTTGTCTTGTGTTATATATGTTTGGGTCTGATTTTAATTTATTTTGTGTGCGACCTAATTGAACTACAGTTGTGATTTGTGAAGCTGCATGTCAGTTATTTTTGCAGTGTTCTATTTTGTTTGGTTTGCTTCTGTTTGTATGGCTTTACTAAATGTTACTATAGGATGAGATTAACACCATTAAACTCATAATTCTGCAGATTGGATCAGTATGCTATTGCAAAATTTGCTCAGAGCTTTGAAATGGTACCTAAGACATTGAGTGAGAATGCTGGACTTAATGCTATGGAAATTATATCATCCTTGTACGCGGAGCATGCAGCTGGAAATGTTAAGGTTGGAATTGACTTGGAAGAAGGTGTCTGCAAGGATGCCTCGTCTATGAATGTTTGGGATCTTTTCGTCACAAAGTAAGCTTGATGCCATGCTTTGAGAAGTATCAATCATAATGTGTTGTATCTACTTTGTTACTGTCATTGTATTGTCAACTCCATTTTGACGGGAATTGTTTTGTCATCTGGCTCCTCCCATTGTTAGTATGTTTCAGGGCTTAGATAATGGTAAAGTTAGATGGTTTAAAAAGTTACTTTTTAGGAAAAATTGTAAGTTGTGCTCCTTTGTAGAGAAGATGGTGATAAACTGGAGTAAGCATTTATTTTCATTTAGTTATCCATCTTCAAATTTTATAATGGTGGTGTTCAGGTACCACGCTCTCAAGTATTCTGCGGATGCTGTTTGCACTGTTCTAAGAGTTGATCAGGTATGCGCTGTTTCTTGCTTTAAATAATTGGTGTGATATCTCTCCTGTAGTCATTAATATATATCATGCTGGTTATGCTTGTAGATCATCATGGCGAAACCAGCAGGTGGCCCAAGGCGAGGAGATCAGCCCGCTGGAATGGATGAGGACTAAATTTGAGGTTGACAAATGTTTTGTTATTATTTGGGAACCTAAATCTACTCCTATGTAATCACACTGATGTTTAGAGTCTTCTTATTTTAAATATTTATTTGTAGTAGAAAGTTTTGAGCTAATAGATGAATGTATTCAGTTTCAACTGTAGTAGTTTGTATTAAAAAGCCACTGCATATCCGTGTGTTTCAAAGGTTGATGTTGGCCGCTTTAAAATTGTTTACATATTACTAAACGAGAAGATGCTTGACCACACATGGAAGTCTGCAAGCGGACAATCGTACATTAAAACAGAAGCACGGCAAAGAGCAGATAAATCTTTCAAGGATGAGGATGTTTCGCTTCTTTTTTTCCCTCTAATCAATAAGCTCCACTCAGTGATTGTCTTCCCTGTGGAGAGGAGTTGTATGTTAATGGCTTATCTATTGTCATTCACCCACCCAAAGTCCGGATCTTCATTCATCATCCAGTACCACAACAACATCAGCACAACCAGCCAACTCCTCTCCAGAGTATCAATTTTGGCGCAAAGGCATCAAGTTCACTAAATCTTATGATATCCCATTCGCAGAACTCACTGTGAGAAATGGGAGCTCACTCAAACTCCAGATTTCAAATGCCCCTTCAACTATCCTACAAACACAAGGTTTACTGGAAAAGATGATGGATTTGAAAAGGCTCTCTTCTAGGTAGTCGCTCGGATTCATCCACGTCAAGAGGTAGGGTTGGCTTGATAGTAAAATGAGGAACTGGGTTCTAAATCTAGTCCTTTTGCTACTTCAGAATGGATTGTAAGGGATGTTGACTCTGACACCATTGATGCCCTCCGGGTATTATTGTTTTGGATTGGATACCTTATTCATTGTCCTGTGGCCTCAATTTATACAAAATCAGGTTCACTCTAATGTCTGATAAAGTATCTCAAATTAATAATTAGAAAATGCTTATGACTGACATAATTCAACAACTTCTGTCATATGCAATTTCATTATATATATATATATATTTGTAATTGCATATTTTTTGCAGTATTGCATGGTGCTTATATTGATCGCAGTGCTGCAGGCAGAATCGTGCTATAAATTATGTTGCTTTACTTCATCCACTCAGTAGAGTTTAGACAGCTCCTCCGGTCGAAGGTCAAAGCCTTTCTACTGTACACCACCCTAGAAATATGAATACGTCAATCAGGTATACTTTAACACAGACTGATCTAATAAGCTTGACAAGGCACATTCTGAAGAACTTTGAAGCAGCATTTTGCAGATTTTCTTCATAAAAATGTGCATGGTTTCCTGATAATCTTCAAATGATTCAATTTGCTTTCAATTTTCCAGGGGCGCGAGGACAATTCAGATGGGTTACGATGATATTTACTTTCCGGGTTCTTACTCAGACAAGTTCAAAAGGGACTAGTTCATCTGCCCATGTCCAGCATCAATGCTTGTACTTATGGTTGTAAACCCTGGCAAAGAGTGGAGAGGTGCACAAGTGATTGAGCATGACAACTTGTAATCACACTCACACCATCTATCTGTAAATGTTATTACAAAAGCAAAACATGCCTTGTTTTACCTGTCACGATTATTGAACAAATTAACACTAACAAAAGATAAGCTAGTAACATAAAAGCATCCAGAAATGATGAAATTATGCAGTTACAAAATCAGCAGTAAGTAATCCCTCCCAGACTTTAGATTCAAAGGTTAACCAATGCCTCGCAGATTACGCTAAGTAGGTACAAGCACCTTCACTTCTTCCTGATTATCAATCAGAAAAAAGGAAGTTGCAACAGCTAATACCACAGAGAGGAAGCATAAGAGCAGCCTGTAAGCAGCTGGATGGCCTGCCTTCCTGCTACTTGCCTCCTGACATTCTGTTTTGCTTCCTACAATCACATCCTGATATAGAGGAATGGTTTCATCGCTAAGAGGAACGTCTTCTGTGGATGACACGGATTCCGATCCAATTTGATACTCCTCACTTTCAGTGGATGTAAACCCTTTTTCCAGAGCCTCTTCATTTGAGTCAGGTGACCCATGTTGATCATATGCTGTTAGAGGACTCCAGTCACAATTAGAGCAAGGGCTCAAAAACTTCCTAAACTGTTTTTGAAAGATTTCTGAATTCATGTCTACAGGATCCTGAAGAGAGTGCATGAGCTTCCTTGGGGTGCTGTAGATCTTGACACTATCTACATTGATATGCGAATGTGATCTCTGCAGAAATATAAAATTAGATAGCCGATTCTATCATCCGCCAGAATGAACACAGAGTAGAGTAAATCAAGATATGCTTGGTTGAGAAGTTTACCAGGGGACTTGGTGTACAACTCCTAGTTTCAATATTTCTGATACGTTCTTGTAAGAATCCACCAAATTCATCCGTGCCTTCCCCCTTGTCATCAGAATAATCAGTCTGGTAAGCATCGTGCATTGGGCTTCCTTTAGCTAACCCTGAAAAAATGCCATCTTTCAGAGACACATCTACTCCTCCGTTCTCCTGCCTCCAAAGCTTCCTGCGAGTATAGCCATTATTACACGAGCCCTGACTTGTTGAGATGGGCGATCCACGGAATGAATCATCATCAGCAAAGGAACCGAGAGTCTGTGATTCTGGGGATGTAAACAACAAATCCAGAGAATGAGTCCCGCCACTAGTTAAGTAGCTTTGACCGGAGTCTCTCTTTACATTATTTGATCCACCACATGACTCTGTCAGCTCAAATTTTGATCTCTTCCCAGAAGAGATCCCTTTTGCAGTAAGCAAGCACTCATAGGCAGCACCACTAACATATCCCATTTGATCTGATTGGCACTTCTCCATCTCCTCAATTATGATGCCAACCTCAGAGAATATGCTCCTCGGGTCCAAACTCTTCATCAAAAAGTTCACCATTTGAATTGCATAAAGTCTCTTTTGTGAGTTTGCTTCAACGACCCCAGCCTGTAAAATCCGCAATCCGGAGTTCAATAACAATCTTGCGTAAGCCTCAACTATTAGTGCATTCTGCTTTGCCAGTGCCATAATCAAGCTCATGTGAGAATTAGTTTGAGTAGACTTCCCCTCCAAAGCCCCTGCAGCCCTCAGACAAACCTCATTAACCATTTCAGGTGAAGCAAAACGCCAGTTGTCTGATTCAATAAGGGCCTTCAAACAGAGGGCAGCTCCAGCTGATAGGCTTTCCTGAGAACCTATCAAGCAATCCGAAAGAGGCTTACACAAAGAGTGAATTATGGACCTCTTCTTGTCCTCGGGAGTAGTGGGGTCGATTCCATATCTAGCAATTGTCGGAACCACCTTGGCACAAGCTTGGTGAAGTGCAATAGACCCCGCACTTGAGCTCAAAGTCTTGATGATAGTGCTCATGATGTTACTGATCTGCGGAACAATTTTGGCACCATGTGTACGGGCAAGAACTTCATACAGTGAAATGGTGTATTCACCTGCAGAAGATCCAATGTCCTTGGCTTCAGAAACCTGCGCAAGAAACTGGGGTATGGTCTTTGAATCCAGTTCTTTCACATATGACTTCAGAGCTTTCATAGCCGATTTGCGACTGTCAGGATCCTTGTCAAGATTCTGCAGCTCCTGCCGCAACATCGGACCAAAATTCCTAACCATTGCTCACCCTGAAAGCAGAAGAATCCCATATTTAAGAAACACCAATGATAAACAAAAAGACTACATATATCCATCAAATTAATTCGCCTGGTCACATATTTAGTTCAGTAAACCCTACTTCCCAGATCCATCCGGCGACCAACCCAAAACAAATTGCCACATGAAATTTTCTTTAAAACCCAAATGAGAACAATAACAATCAATCCAAAGCAAGCCACACCCACTTTCCTCCCTAAAATTTCGACACAAAGACTTAATCTTTGAACATGCACTGAACTTTTGACCTCAAACAACGAACAAATTCAAATGCACACCGAAAGAAGGAGTAGAGAGAAACAAAACCTGGTTGTGGGCAATCGAAATCTTCTTGTCTTTGGTAATTGATGCTGAACGCAGGATGTTGATGTGCAGTTTGAATTGAAGAGTATCACATAAAGGAAATCTGAGGTTTTTAATATTGGGAAAACGGGTGAACGAACTGAGGAAGGAAAGGCGAAAGGGTTTCGAGAGTGAGTAAATGCGAGTGTTGAGCTGTAGTTGTAGTTTGTAGTTGTAGACTTGTAGTTGTAGGTCCCTTCCCCGTTTTACGCGCTGTCCGATGCGTTTTGATTGTGTCTGACTTGACAGAAAGGGTACCCTTCACATTTCAATCTTTCTCAAATATTCCACCGCTGCCCCCTTCCCTTCCATTTCAAATTCAAAGTTTCTTTGACAGCGATACCCTTGCGCGTACAGCATACGACCTTTGATTCGGGATTTGTCAAATGAATATTTTCTTCCATAAATTATTAATGTTTATATTGCCGCATCAACTTTCCTACTTGTAGCAAACATTCAGCAAAATGAGGATAAATTCATCCTTCATACCTACGAATATTCATTGTCATTAGTATTACTTTTATATTATTTTATGAGATAGAGGGTTGATCAGTTGAGAACCTCTTTAAGTTGAGAACTTTGTGGACTAACGTGGACCAATCATTTGTACATTAAAACGACTGTGTTTTATCATATGGTTTCCTTTTATATGTTTATTTATGATACTTTATTTAATTATAAAATTTAATAAGTTAACGTATATCTTAAAATCTTTCCACCTCAATTTGGAAAGAACAAATTTCTCAATTACGTAATTAATTTGATCATTAAACCACCCTCTCCAGGAACCTTCTCTCCCCAATTAGAAAAAGAGAAAAACTTCATATCCCCCTCTATTCACGATTCACTGACTCACATCCTCATATTTCCTCATCTTCATCTCCCCCTATACAAATTCCCACAGATAATCGATTCCCAATCCCGCCCAGCAACTGCTCCCTCCCATAATCGGCCAAGCAAAAATCTTTCTCATCTACCTTCACCGCCTTCTCTTCACTCCACCCACCACTAGAGATCTGGACGATTTGAGTCGTTGAAGTCGCGCTACCAAAGCCACGCCGCCGCCTTTACGCGACCAGATTCGGCCACTATCTGTCTAATCTTGGCCACAGAGAGTCACTGAGCCAACCGCCTTCATTAACCTTTAAGCTTTTGATCCTACCCAACAAACTCCTTTGCAGCGCCTTCACCGTCTCCGCTTGGATCCAGCAACATCAAAGGTACCATCTTTACGTTCCACTTGGTCTTCTCTAGTTTAATTTATTTTACCTTTTGTTTTTCTTAAAAAAGAAGATTGTGTACGAGTTGGTCATGCCAATTTTGTCAGGCTTGGTCTGGCTGATATTCAATCTTCGAATGGTAGAATTTGATACATTTAGTTCATTGTGGTGTTCTAATTCTGGTCTTATTGCAGGAAAAATTAATCGGTGTATTTTTGAGCTCGGGTTCACCATTATTCTACATGGGCTTTGTTTGGTGAACAAATATTCACTGTGATTATTATTTTCATCATTATTTGTATATTTGAACAGTGAACATGGTTTCAGATTATGAAATTACTAAATTTTATATTTTTCATGATTTTAGATAATTTTTTGACAGTGAACATCTAAGTTAAAAAATACACAAAGTTAAGTTTCAACACCAATGTTGACTACAACAATAAAAAAAATTGTACAAGTTCACGAAGTTGTGAGGCTTGGTTTGGCTGACCTTTTAATCGGTGTTTCGTGAGCTCAGGTTCACTATTACTGTACATGGACTTGGTTGGTGAACAAATATTCACTGTTATTATTATGTTCATCATTATTGTATATTTGAATAGTGAATATGGTTTCAAATTATGAAATTACTAAAATTTGATATTTTTTATGATTCTAGATAATTTTTTGATAGTGAACATCTAATTTATAATGTACATAAAGTTGGGTTTTGATACCAATGTTCACTACAACAATAAAAAAACGGTTGTACAATTTCAGGAAAAAATGTTCGCTATCAAAAATAAAAAAATCACTATCTACTCATTATTTTAAAAAATAATAATAAAAAGTTAAAAAAGTAACTCAAAAAAATATATGAAAAGATTCACTATCTGAAAATTCAGAAAATTTGAATATGTCACGGTGAACATTGATTCAAAACTTTGAGCACTTTCCATATTTGTCACATTTAATGAGTGTTAGATAATTAAATAAAGCATAAGAAATAAACTTTAAAAAGGAAACAAAATGAATGGTCCAGAATTGTCCACAAGGTTCTCAATATAAGGAGGTTCTCAACGGATCCCTCCCCTTATGAGATATATTGTGATCTATATACCAGATGACACTAAACATATTATCTATCAAACCCACATAGGAAACAACAACAAGGTGAATGACATTGCCGCAAAGAGCAACACTCAATCTTCTATCTACGGGAGAGAAGACTTCCACAAAGGGAAGAAAAAATAAAAAAAACAGCAACAACATGAAAATATATGAGGAGTCGTCAGGTGAGATTGAACCCAAACATACTTAATTATTACTTTCATACGATACATCTCAGTATCCAATGTGTTTCTTCATGAATTTTAGTAGGAGACTTCAATGCTATCAAACTTGTGGAATGAAAGATGAAACCGAAAAATTACAAAATTAACTAGGAGGCGGATTATCTAGTAGTCGAACATGCATCAAAGTAGATGAGTTCTACAACAAATGACGATGTTTTGCAATAAGCGGATAGACACTTGAAAATGAGATGATGTTGTCTCGAGCTACGATAGACAATCTTCTTACTTTGACTAAATGATGTCGTATTCCATGACACAGAAATCCAGCAAATTATGCCAGATCAAACAACATCGCTCCATGTGACTCAAACCCAATGATCCCGCCATAAGCAAACTCATTTAAATAACCTGCAATCATTAACATTGAACCAAAGACCAAATTTTTAATAAAATAATAATTTTTTTAATGACCAATCTCCACTATTTTGTATACATAAATATAAAAACAATTGGTCTTATGAATAGACTGTTCATTAAAGGTACACAAACAGAGAATTGATCTAGTGAACAAACTATTCACTAATGTTATAAAAATATTGAAACCGTACAAAAACAAACATGTACTCCCTTAGACAATAAATCAAAACCCAAAATCTACATATCACCAAAACCCTATAGAAGCATAAAACGCCATCTGAACCATACCAACCACAAATTTGAAATTCACTGCATCAGTGAGTCATGAGATTACCGCATCCGTATAACATATAAAATCACAGATCTAGAATTAGAGACTAAAAATAAAATCACATATGAAAATGATTCAAACCAATCTACACATAAGCTCTTGCACCTATAAATCAGATGTAGTGAACAAATAGTTCACAATGCTACAAAAAAGTCAATCCATGTGAACAAATTGTTCACCACTATTATAATAATAATAAAATCTACCCTCGATCCAGCATTTTCTTTTCTTGACCTATAAGCAGAAACCTATTTTCAGAGCAAAATCAAATATAGCTAACACAAATTGACATAAAACTGTGGATTCATAGGCAGAAATCATAGTCCCCATATTCACTCACCGTGATAAATTCTCAATAAAAAAAGATAAGCCATTGAAAATGAATGCATTAGCAGACGTCAAAATAATGGAAAGAGACTGCAACAAACTAAAAAAGAGCAATCTCATCAATGACTCAAAAACACATCAAAAGCTTCAACAATCTCTTGAAGCTCCAATCCCTCCCCTATAAAAGATCAATCTCATGTTCCTCAAACCCTCCATCATCTTCTTCCTCATTCTTCAGAGACTATAATTTGCTCCTGAGATGAACTTCTTAAAACAAAATTAGAGTCTATACAAACAGTTTTCAAGTGTAAACAACGAAACAACAAATTCATATGTAACCAATCATACTTGTAAACAAAGAGAGTGGAGAGCTTACCAAATTACAGAACAATAAAAGGACAAACAACTTAATCAGACAATACAAAAGCTGAAAAAATAACAAAATCAAGCACGCTTGGCTTGAAAATACTTCATGAATGCCACAAAATTTACCACAAAGAAACTTGCAATATTTGAAGTTTGTGAAGTGAAAAAACGAGTGATGAAGTCCGCCTCTAAAAAATCGTGGTTACTTTGATTTTATTTATCACCAAGGACGACACACTTCATTGCTAGATATCCCCCACCTATTATAACAACTTCTCCGCTGACACATGCTTACAATACTTTCGTAAATTTGGAGGCATTAGCTAAGTTTCGCAAGTAGCATAAGTCTTCTGCATCTGGTCATTGACTCTGAATTCTCTAGGTCCACATGAAACAAAGTAGTAAAGAGGGAGCAATAGAAATCACTCTCTTTAGCAGGGTAACCTCTTCAGTCTTCTGGTTAAATTCCATTTGAATCTGGTCGACAGTGAACTGAGTTAAAACCCTAGAGTGAAATCATCACTGAATCGAAGTCAAAACCCCAAACAAAAAATCATCGACAAAAACTAGATATTGAGAAATCACGCACCTCTTCTCCACTCATTGTCTAGCTTGATGACCTCACCAACCAGCGTGACATCAGCGCAATGACGTCTTTGTGACTCTCAAATAGCATCAAGATTGCCGCCCTTATCCTTTTTGAATAGATTGCTGTCCAGCATATCACAATTTTTTAAGCAACCAGAGCTGCGACGGTGTCAGCAAAATGAAGAACGGTTAGGTTTGTTGTAAGAGATTGCAGATAGCTGGTGAGATACTTTGAAGCTTACGCCTGACGAAAGAATCTCAAATGCAATTAGATTCAAGAGGAATGGGTCGGAATCAATCTGATGTGGAGAGAAGACTGCGGTGGAGATGCGTCGGTGGCTCAGATCTGCGTTCGTGATTCAAGCGAGCGGATGTATGAACCTTAGGGTATCGAAAGCTTCGCTCCCTGCGTGGTTGAGGTGCTCAGATCTGGAGCGCGTTGGCTCATTGGTAGGCGGCGTTGTGGATCTCTCCATCTCAAAGTGGTCAAGATTGACGCAAGAGCATGACAGTGGTGACCAAAGCGATCTTCAGTTGCTTGGTGGGTCACCGCCGATGGCTCCTTGTCCCCCCTTTCATCACATTTCTCTCTTTGATCTCTTCTCCCAATTTTCCTTATGAAGAAATCTTCACCGTGATGAGTTGAACCGAAGAAAGTAAAAAATAAAAACAACAATCTAAATAACCGTAGGATCTATCAATATGGATGGATGAGTTTGTTCTACAGTTTACAACGAAACTTATGTTTACGTTTGATATATATAAAAGAAGGTTTGGTTAAGAACTCCATTTACATGTGAGAGCTAAGAAGCTTCAATCCGATCAATCACAACTTACCATGTCTCCCACTCTTAAAAGGGCATTTTGGAAATTTTTTTAAAGCCACTCATGTGATACCACGTGCTCCACTAACAATCAACCATAAGCCACTCATATTTCGCCACATATCTCACTATCTCTTCATTCCACCATCCATCTAGTCTCTCTCATTTATTCAAACTTATTAATTTTTATTTTCAATTTTAAAATTAATTTATGTAATTATAATGAATATATTTTTAAAATTAAATTTTATAATCATATGTAAAAAAGCATAAGGTTTAATTTAAGACCCATTTTGGGTATACTTTTTAAATAATTGTGATAAAGCACAAAGTACATTGAATAACGTTCAAATTCATAGTTCAAAATTCATATTTTGAAACTTTGAACTTTGTAACTTGTACTTTGAATTTTGAATTATAAACTTTCTAGACTATTGACTTTGTACATTGAAGTTTGTACTTTATAAAAGTAAAAATTGCACTTTTCTGTTGGACAATTATTGCTACACCCGTCCTCAAATTGTGACACATGCCCTTTCCATCTACCCCACTATCATTTATCTGAATTAATCAAGTCTGTCTAATTGCTTGATTAGATGGATATTATGGAGTTCACAATTCTCACAGGATTTAAAGTTCTCAATTATGGATATATATATTATATTATATAGGGATGAATCTAGTGAAAATCATTTTGGATTTGTAAACTGTGAACAATTCTTGATGATTGATTCATATTCCATCTGACGATTGTGGATTCTTTTTATGAATTTATTATCTGATTTTTTAAAATAATTAAGCCATTGTTTATGGGTTGTTAGGTTTGTTGCAAGATTTTCTCCATTAAATTAGGAATCAAATGTTTGATTTATTTTCGTTCCCCTGTTAGATTTGCTGAATGATTTTTCTCTTTCTTCTGTTTTTACGATTTAATTTCTTTGACATAATAATTTTTATCATTTTTAATGCACATAAGACCTTTGATATATTTTGGTGCACAATTTCATTTCTGTGCACTAGTGCACAATTCAATCTCTGTACACTGATGCACAATTCAATCTTGGTGCACGATTTGATTTATGTTTTTATGGTTATTTATGGTGAATTGTTTCCAAATTTGAGAAAGTGCACTATTTGTTTGATGCTTAAAAAAATGTGCACCAAAATTAATACATATACCATCAGCAAAATCAACAAATCTTGATGTGCATCATTAAACCCAGAAATTCATGCACCTAAAAAAGACAGAAGATCTGTCTGAGATCCTCTACAATTGGTGATTATGAGGATGATAAGCTTCATTTTTATTCAGACGATGACAAAATAGTAGAATTGCGTTACTGAAGACAACATATTTTTCTAAATCTATACCTTAGTGGTGCGTTGGAGAGACCTGACAAGGATTCATCGCTTTTCTGTACCTTCCGACATGAAGATTGATACACAAAAATATAAGTTATACGAGTTTGATGCAGAAGTATCCACTACGACATGAAGATTGAAGAAGAATATGCTCGTGTGTATATGAGATTAGATTAAAAGTATGATGATAGACAAGAGAGAGCAAATAAAGGAAGGAAAATATTCTGGATAGAGAAAGAGAGATAAAATAGATAATTAATGATTTATTGTAGATAAGTATATATGCAGATTTAGGAAAAAAAATTTAACTAAATTTAATAAAGATAAAATCAGATATTATTTAATTAAAAAACTAAATAAAACATCATCTGTTGGATGAAACAAAATCAGTGGATATTAATAGTTCACAGTTTATAAATTTAAAGTGATTTTGATTTGATCCACATTATATATATATATATATCCAGAACTGTTAAGAACCCCCACAGTTCTGCCCAGATTCACCCAGATGGTGTCAAGTGCCCACTCTCGGTGCGCGACACGTGTCCAGAGGGGCAAAACCATCAGAGGATAGATGTATTTTCGTCCATGCATGGACGCGTGTCACACATGCAGACGTGACACCTCAACGCATTCTCTCCCTCTTATCTTTATTTCAATTTTCACTCATATCAATTTATCTAATTACACGGAATTTAAAAAAAACAAATTTCATAATTAAATATAAAATATTTTAAGCATCAATTCAAGATCTGTATTGAATACGTTTTTGAGAAAGTTCGTTGATTAAAAGTACATAGTTCACCGAATGAATAATTGCACATTCAATGTATTTTGAACCTTCAAATGGACTTTGCAAGTGCAATGAACTATAAAAGTAGATAATCATGTACTTTTCGTGTTCTATCTATGTATTTTAAAATAAAAAATTATTAAAATGTGAAGAAAATATAGTCAAGATGGTATCTTAATTTAGAGCTTGTAATTTTCTAAAACTAATTTTGATTTTTAATTTTTGAAAATAAATTGATTTAAATAGATAAATCTTTTTTTAAAACTAAGATTAGAAGTAATGGATTTTGTGGATGAGAGAGAGGGGGCGTGTGACTTGTGGCGCGTTCTCATTGGCTGAACTAAGGAGATAGTGGGGCACATGACATGTTCTTATTGGCTGGAATGTGTGTGAGTGGGATGAAAAAAAAAATAGTGGGGACACGTGTCATTCAGCGAGTGGTTTAAGAGGGATGTGTTGGGACACATGGCGCAATATCATTGGTCGCGATCCAAATGTCCAAAATACCTCTTTTCTCAAAAATGCACTCAGATCATTTTTATTCGTCCGATCTGAAAATAGACAGAGATTAAGAGGTACATTGGGGATTCTCATTTGTAACCCCCATATATATATATAGGGGGCGGATCCGGTGAAAACCACTTTGGATTTGTAAACTGTGAACATTCTTGATCATTGATTCATATTACATCTGACGGTTGTGATTTTTTTATAGATTTATTATCTGATTTTTAAAAGATAATGAAACCATTATTTATGGGTTGTTAGATTAATTGCATGATTTTCTCCATTAAATAAGGAATTATTAGTCCGATTTTTTTCTCTTTCCTCTATTAGATTTGTACCTGATTTTTCTCTTTCTTCTATTTTTACGATTTAATTTTTTGACATAACATTTTTTATTATTTTTAATGCATATAAGATCTTTTATATATTTTGGTGCACAATTTCTTCTCGGTGCACTGGTGCACAATTCAATCTCTATGCACTGGTGCATAATTCAATCCCGGTGCACAATTTGATATTTGGTGCACAATTCAAATCTCCAATGCACAATTTGAATTATGTTTCTTTTATGGTTATTTTCAATAAAAGGTTCACTTAATATGATTTCATGGTGAGAATTGTTCCAAATATGAGATAGTGCACTGTTTGTTTGACGCTTACAAAATACTCAAAACTTACATGGTGAAATACTTAGAGCTTTGGCAGAAATACTGAGATAGTGATTTCATGGTGAAAACTACTTTGGCAGAAATACTCAGAGCTTACATACCCACAAAAACTCTTAGCTTTTGCCATGTGCACCAACCACCAAAAAACTCTTACCATGTGCACCAAAAAACCCTTACCATGTGCACTATGTTTTGGATATCCCTATGCACCACAAAGACCTCAGGATAAGTCGTCATCTCCACAAATACCTTCTGACCATCTTATCCCGGGACAGCAACATCGATCTCACCCGCAAGCAGGCAAGAACCTCGGATTTAAATTTTTTTAACAAAACCATGTAGCTGCGGAACCAATCGCAGATAAAGTCTCCCCTCCACTACAAGCCCAACCAGCCTCATTCAAATTCCATATAAATCCGTTGTAATTAATTACAATATTGAATCATCATGGCTGATTGATTAGAAGAGCTCTGATTTTGGTAAAGACTCAAGGGTGAGTTCGAGTGTGGCTGGAGACGAAAGCAAGCACATGATTAAGCGTGAGAGAGAGTAATATTCCATTTTAAAAAGGAAAGTAACAATCAATTAGAGATAAATACAATAGATAATTAACACTAAAAATAAGGAGGAATTAAAGGAAAAATATTCTTCAGATAGATACAACAAAATGTAACGATTAAAAGAATTAAAATAGAATAAAAGAGGGTCGTTAGATCGAATGATATCAAGGGATAATATTGATTCATAGTTTACAAATCCAAAATAGTTTTCATTTGATCCACATTCTATATATATATATATATATATATATATACATACATGGTGAGCTAATGAGAGATCTCCAAAGTGAGAACTGAGAACTCCATTTCATCCGTCGGATCAAGCAATCAGATGGAGTAGATCATTTGAGACTAGGGGTAGTGGAAGTAAATTGGGAGGACATATATGACAATTTGAGAAGGGGTGAGAGTATAATGGTCTAATAAAAAAGTGCACTTTTCTGACATGTGTCCATCACATCTCACCCATATTCTCTTTCCCTTTTCAATTTTTAAAATTAATTTATGTAATTATATAGATATTTTTTTGAAATCAAATTTCATAATCAATTGTAAAAATTATCAGGTTTTATTTAAGATCTATTTTTGATATTTTTTAATTTCTTCTTCAAGCACAAAATTCAAAATTCATTTTTTAAAGTTTATATTTTATAGTTCAAAGCTCAAAACACAAAATACAAAGTATAAAATTTAATGTTCAAAATTCAAAATATAAACTTTAAAGTATAACTTTTGAACTTTGAAGTAGCCACTTTGTACTTTTGTACTTTTTTAAAAAAATATATCCAAAATGGATCTTAAATTAAACCTTATACTTTTAATAAATGATTGTGAAATTTGATTTTAAAAATACTATTAAAATAATTACATAAATTGATTTAAGAACTAAAAATAAAATTTAGTGAGTTTGCGAAATGAGAGAGATTGTGTGATATGTTAAAGGAGTTAGTGGGACATGTGGCAGCAAGAGATATGTAGGTAGTGAGGCGTGTGACGGCTTCTAACTGACATGTGACAAGTTTTGGATGAGTTCTCAGTTTTTATTAATTTTAGAATGTTTCAATGATCCACTCCCTATATGTTCGTGTGTGTGTGTATATATATATAGGGTCTTGATCCATTAAGAACCCCTATGTATTTTACGTGCTACAAACCCCCTAATCCTCATCCATATATGCATATATTCACCCAAACACTGACAAGTGTCCACTCTCGGTGTGCGACACGTGTCTAGAGGGGCCAAAACTTACGACGCGTGTCACACATGCAGGCGTAACACCTCAACACGCTCTCTCTCTCCTGTTTATCTTTATTCAATTTCACTCAACAGAATTTATCTAATTACACATAATTTTTAAAAAATACAAATTTCATATGTGTATACTATATATGTACAATGATTTTTTTTCAATAAAATATTTTATAAATATATATGAACTTATTTTTTTGATAATAGATTAAATTACCAGATTTTAAAATTAAATATATTACTAAAAAATGAATAATTTTTGTGGGAATGTGTATTCATATAAATATCATATGTGGGTCGCGAAACAATTTAATTCAAACACTAGGGGGATATTTGATTGCATGATGAGAAAAAATTAAATATGTAACATAAAATACAGTACGTATTATTCTCAATATTTAAAAAATGGGGTCATTACCATCTAATTTTTAACTTTTATGATTGTAAGAGTTTATGCTTAAATTTATAATACTTAACTTACTCACAATTAAATTTACTTAATTTTACTTCACCCCACTTTACCCAAATACCTTCCTAGTTAACTCATCAAACTAAATTTTGAATTCTCTCCGCTTCAGTCGACAATCATGCCCTCTGAATTTTTTTTAAAAACTATCAATTTTATATTGTTTACTATCATTTTTCCATCCACTCCTGATTTCTTTTTCTATATACCCTATTTTATGATTTTCACAATTAATAAGTACGAAAGCTGCACACGTGATGCACCCCTGCCTAGTTAGCTGTTTATATGTCTACCATGAGTAATTTTGTAGTTCATAAACATGAAAATAAACGAAAAAAATTACAAATCAATTTTCGAGACTCGTACCACACAATTCTTTAACTAGTTTCGTGTTTCGCAACCATGAAATCGGTGGATATAAAAAATTCAACCAACTCCTCTTAATTTATTACAAACCCTACCTCCTTTCAGAATTTCTCTCCACTCGACGTGAAATCTCTCTCTGATGGTTGTCCTACATTTATTGCCATCACAATTCGCTACAACCATTGTCGCCACCCCAACATCTTTCATTCCCAGATCCGCAAGTTCGATAAGTTCAAATGTGTTAGCAAATGATTGTAGGATTTGTTAATAATTTCGCTATTATGAATCACACAAATTCATTTGGACATTTTCACACTAATAAAATTTGAAAATGACTATGATTTTTGCATTTATGAATCTTGTGGTATCAAGATAATCAATTGAATGGGTAAGGGCGAGTTACATGTGATTTTCGCACTTATTGCAGCTACAGTAATATGAAAAATAAATAAAGGTGCAAAAATGATAGCAAATAATGCAAAAGTGTGGTTTCACCCCATATCGCCACACTTAATCTTATTTATTTGAATCTTTGGAATCACTATCTGCTACATGTTTTTGAATGGCCCAAGAGTTTATGCAACGAAAGATTGAATGGGTATATGTATACTGAAGGTTGAAATTGGGTTTTTTGAGATTTCTCCAAACATGGTTGTGAATTCGAAGCCTAAACCTTTTTGCTGGGTGTAGTTGGCTTTTACTTTTAAACTCCATCTTTTGATGAGCATCCCAATGTATAAGTGATGAGCTTTGCCGAGCTTCACATTCAAAGTCTTTTAAAGACAATGCAGTGGCACTGATGACAGGACAGGGGAATACTTCTATGCGGGCTTTCTACTTTTTATAGCGGTTATGAAAACAGTTGAATTTGTATACAACCTAGCTAATGCATCTTCAATTCATTTTAGAGAAATCTTCTTCAGAACATGATGAACAAAATAACCAACAGTTTGGAGTATATCAGCTACAACATCCGTATTGTTACCGAAGATTTTATCTTTCTATGACTTGCTCAGACACAAGTATTTTCAGCTATGACATTCACAATCACAAGATTCTTCCCAAAAATTAGAGCACAATATGACTATGGTATCTTGATATCCATCCTTATATTCAGCTTAGTAGCTGTATCTAGAGTCGGAGCCACAGAGTTAACTTAAAATGTTTGATTCCAAGCATTAGTGGAATTCCAAACATGAATCCCAAGCCAGACCCAGTGGCATATTCAGAAATTAGCTAGCAGACTTAGAACTAAATAAACACATAGCTATCATTTGATATTATTCATGTAAATTAAAGCAAGACGGTTGGCATCAACTCAAAATTACTATGGCTTAACCTCACACTGATTGTAACTTCACAGTTTTACTAAAAGGATTAAACAATGTGGTGTTCGGCTGGCACAATCTTACAATGCATTGTGGCATAGTTCAAGCTTGTACATGACATTGTTACAACTATGACCGTTTGTTTTTCTTAGTAAAAAGTAGTTTGTTATCACAAGGAGTAGTCATGTTTGTTCTTATGAGAATGGAAAAAGTCTCATTGGCTCTTTACGGGAAAGTGGATAATTCAGCGTTGTAATTGAGCTACACTTGTCGGATAAGGTGCGTTCTTCGAGTCCCTAATATTTACATAGGCATGCCTCCATACGTACTTTCGTTGTAATCTGTTTTGAGATCAATGAAATGAGCCTTTTATTTGAATCGATGTCCTATTCATTGGATTTAAGTGATAGTGTGATTCATGCCCATTTTATAAATATATTACTTATATGATCCTTTGTTACCTTAAAAGTACTCGAGTTGCACGATAAACGTATACTTGTCTAACTACTAGCCCGTAACAGTTAGTATCTAGAGAAAGGTTATACGACGGTGTCAACCATGAAAACAAGCAAAAGGATCATTGTGCTTGAAGGTAGGTTTTTCCAATTTGATCTATTGCCAAATGAAATTGAGATTTTGAGAAGCCGGATATTAGAATTCAAAAAGATCCGGGTCGTTATCGGTGACATGAGCGGGTGACTCCCAAAATAGAGAGTCGTCCCATTGAGGGCGACTTGTGAACATGGAAAACAAAATTTCGGACCTAGAAGGCATGCCAGCGGGCATGACCTTGATCATTAAGAAATTGAGAGAGCTTGAAGAAGCTCATAATGAAAGAATTCAGGCTTTGAAGACTCGATTTGTTGAGTTTAGCCAAACATATGAAGAATTGGCGGGCATAACTCGTCAAACAGACTTTGTATTGGTGGCAAAAGATGATTATAAAGTGCTCATGAGGAACTTGATGAGAATGTGATTGAATTAAATGAGAACACTAAAGAAGATATTTTGGTGTTGAACAACGATTAAAAAGTTATCGCTAAAGGTGAACTTGCTCACCTAAGTCATCAACAACCCTCTGACACCTCAATTTGTGAGCCTATGAGTTCCAGAATCCCGGCCTTATGGTGGCGAGCGAACTACGAAAGATGTAGATAACTTTATGTTCGATATGGAACAGTACTTTTGCATTGTGAGGGCGGAAACAGATGAAGCAAAGATAATGATGACTAAAATATACCTTATTGAGCAGACAAAAGCTTGGTGGAGATCAAAATATGCGAAAATTAAAACTGATCAATGTACTGTTGAGATGTGGGATGACTTCAAGAAGAGCCTAAGAGATCATCTCTTTCCTAAGAATGTAAACTACAATGCTCGGTTCGAATTAAGATCACTGAGACGCATAGATGATACATGTGATTGTGTGAGGCAATTCATAGTCTTGATGTAGGATATTAAGGATATGTCTAAAGTGGATAAGACGTTTCATTTCCTTGAGGGTCTAAAACGTTGGGCCAAAATAGAACTCAATCGGTAAAACACTCCTGATATTGCAAGAGCCATAAGTGAGGCGGAAAGAGTTACTGACTACATATTTGAGAGAAGCTTCTGAAAGGATGAGTTTAAGAATGGGGCGAGACGGCCACCGCCATGTCAAAACCGATTCCTGGGGGAGCAAACTCTAGACTCTCAAATCCCCCAAATAAGAGGCCACTCTTTTCAAGGGAAGGAACAATGAATTGCCAATCGATTGGGTCTGGCAACAATAGCAACACTAGTGGGTGTGCAAATGACAAGAAGGCTCAGCTAGAGTGCTTCTTATGTAGTGGGCCTCATCGGGTGGCATAATGTCACATAAAGGAGCTTTGAGTGTGCTCCAAAAAAAGAATAATGGTTAAGAGGATAGCGAAGGAGAAGGAGATGAGGCGGAACACTAGTTACAGATGGTAGGCCTCCATCTTTTATCAGCCTTGGAGAAGAAGGCTGCGACGAATAAAACTCAGACATCGCATACTCTAATGTTCATGAACTTGGAGATCAATGAGAAATCAACACGAGCTATGGTTGATTCAGGCATGACACCAATTTTATAAATGGTCTGGAAACAGTGTTATTGGGTCTAAGTATTGGGAAAGATGTTAGTAAATTGAAGGCAGTGAACTCTCAAGCTTGCCCGGTTAGTTCAGTGGTGAGGAATGTGTAAATAAAGATTGGAGAGAGGAAAGGCCCACTAAACTCCATGGTGGTCTTATTATATAATTTTGATGTAATCTTGGGGATGGAGTTTCTAAAGCAAGCGAGAGTGGTTCCGATTCCTTTTGTTGATAGTCCCCTCTTTATGGGAGATCGGCCAAGTATAAAATCATCAAGTGAAGTAATGGGGGATAAGAAAGTTGAGATAGTGGTCCCGATTCCTTAATTGAAGATAGAAGGGGTGTGGCTCGATGGTCTTGGACCTAATTTTTTGCTCTCCTGTGTTGTAGCAGCTTATCGGCCACACTTTAAGTAGTTCCGGCAAGCTGGTTCCTGGTGTTGTCCTGTACCTTTTTGTTCTGTTTAATAATATTATTTTTTTCTTAAAAAAAGAAAGGAATTATGCACTCAGAAACTACATTCTTTATCTTTCTTGAGGTTAAAAAAAAGAACAAAGAGGTAGTTCCTAAATTTATTGAGATGGTTTTTAAAGAGTTTGATGATGTAATGCCCGACCAGCAACCAAAAGTGTTGCCACCACAGAGGAGCGTGGATCATGAGATAGATCTACTACCAAGAACAAAACCTTCATCAAAAAGAGCTTATCCAATGTCTCCCTCTAAGCAAGTGGAACTTTGAAAGCAACTAGGGGAACATTTGGAAGCGAGTTTCATTTGGCCCTCAAAGTCTTCTTTCAAGGAAATGGTGCTATTTCAAATGAAGCAAGATGGTTCATTGCAATTGTGTATCGAATATATAGTCTAAGATAACAATGTGCAACCACTACCCGATTCCTCTCATTGCGAATCTCTTTGATCAGCTAGGTGGAGCAAAATACTTTTCAAAATTGGACTTACGGTCTGGCTATCACCAAGTCAAGATTGATTAAGGGGATGAATAAAAGAAATGACAAGATATGGCACCTACGAGTTACTTGTGATGCCCTTCGGACTTACTAATCCTCCTACTACATTCAATACTCTTATGAATGAGTTGTTTCATGACTATCTTGATAAGTTTATTATCATTTATCCAGATGAAATTGTTTTCTATAGCAGGACATTAGAGGATCATGAAAATCATCTACGGATGGTGCTATAAAAGTTAAAGGAGAACAAGCTATATGTGAAGTGAGAGAAGTGTTCTTTTGCAAAGAGATGCATTAACTTCTTGGGCCACAAGATTGAAGAGGGGAAGATCCACATGAATTAGAAGAAAGTTCAATCCATTAGAGATTGGAGAACCCCAATAAGCATTAGCGAACTTCGCTCTTTCCTCAGACTTTGCAATTACTATCATATATTTATCCATAATTATTCAAAAATTGTGGCCCCATTGACCGATTTACTGTAAAATGATGAAAAGTGGAATTAGAGAGAATCTTGTTTACTGGCTTTCGAGAAGTTCAAATTGTCAATGATGAAAGAAACTGTTCTCATGATGTCTGATATGTCCACACCTTTCAAATTGCATATTGATGCTTCAAATTTGCCTTAGGGGATGTATTGATGCAAGAAAGTCATCCATTACTTATAAAAATCGTAAGTTGAAAGATGCGGAAAGCGGATATACTGCTCAAGGAAAAGAGTTTATGGCGATCATTCATTGTCTGTGAGTCTAGAAGAATTACTTGTTGGAAACTCAATTTATCATACAAATGGATATCATAGCGGTGAGCTAAATCTTGACTCAACTGAAGGTCACAACGAAATAAGCCCAATGGTAAGAATTTTTAGCCGAGTTTGATGTGGGAAGACAAATCAAGTTATAGATACAATAAGCCTAACTAGCAACCTTTCAAGCTTTTGTAAGCTATCCCACTTATCGGCTAGTTGAGTATCCTTGTCCCTTTGAGATTCAATCAAGAATGGGTTGAACAAGGTCATGTTGGCAAGAGCTATCAAGCAATTGATTGAAGAGGGAAAGACTCGACGCTTTTGAATTAAGTATAGATTGATCTTATCCTAGGGAGAAAGATATACATACCGAAAATGATTAATTGCAGACGCTTAATTATGCATGAATGCCACAATACTTTGTGGGCAGGTGATGAGACTAAATTTGACTATCTCATTCATGCTTAAATCACCTAATTCTTGACCCTTCTTGAGTGTTATTTAATAGTTTTAACTAGTTTTTTATTTCATGATATTTTAGGTCTCAATGCAAAAACATGCTAAAAGGGTCAGTTTTGAGAATATTTCGAATAAAGGAAGAAGATTGAACAAAAGATAGTGCTCAGCCAAGCGCAAGAGCCACGCACGAGGTTCATTGCCACGCTGGGGGGTGGGGGGGAGGAGAGCTGACACATGTCACATGATGGAAGGAAGGAAAGGAGATGACGTGGCCGTGCTCGAGAGCTATAGTTTCATAAACCGTTTTGTAGAATATTTTTAACTTTTGAGGAGCATATCTTCTGGATAGATGTCCGATTCAGATGATTCAAGTGTCTATAGATATATAAGAGAATTAATTTCCTAAAGGGGGTTAACGCTTAATTAGATAGGTATTTCTACCAATAAGACGGTCAATGTCGGAGGGCAGGAAGCTTCCTAATTAGACTATAAATACGATTCTGATTTCTATAAGCCGATAAGTCCGACTTCCATCATTATTTCCTGAGTATATATTTATCAGAAAATCTACATCAACATATAGCTGAAGTCCTAAGCTATCCGCATCTATATAAAGAGGTCAATACCTTATAATTCAAGTGTGTTGTGTGGAGTTTCAACCTCGTGCCTAAGGTGCAATCTCCGACGCGCAGTTAAGAGTCTTCAAGAGAGCAGTGGAGAGCGGCAAGGGTTTCGTCCTAGCTTAGATATGAGCCATATTGTAAGGGTTATTCCAACCTTTCACTCATGTCTATGTCTATGGCCCTTAGTTGTTAAATCGATTGTGTAGTTCAAGTGCACTAAACTTGAGATGATTATTGTGAGATAGTTTGTGTTTATAAATTTTGTTTATATTGATATTATTATCGCACAGAATCTGAATGATTGCATTGATGTGCATGACAAAACTAGTGTGTGCAGTGCATAATTGCATGAAGCCTAGGCGCATAAATCCAATTGTAAGCTGAAATTCAAATACTAATTAGATAGAGCATATATAATAACATATCCTAAGTTCTACAGAAGCAACATAATTTAGTCTGAATTCCTTAATACAGCAGCACAATTGCGTATGTTTTGTAGCTAGATTGACAACCTAGTAGAGCATGCTAGACATATAAAATTCATACCATTGGCCTAAGGGTGTGATAAATATGGTTTCTTTTTTGTGTTTATTTATTATACTTAATTAATTATATGAGACTCATTTTTTAATAATTACGAAACAACATCACATACCATTTCAGATTCATTTTTTATAATTGACCAGATTTTTTAGGTTTTTTTTTAATTTACCATATTATGTGGAATTCGGATAGTGAGTATTTTTCCGAATTTATGTTTTTGAGTTATATTTATTCCATATTTTTTAATGTTTTTGAGAATAATGAATAGATAGTAAATATTTTTTTCAGTTTTACAGTGAACCTTTTTTTCTAAGTTTGTACGAATACTTTTTTTTATTTAAGAAGTGAACATTGATAGTGAATATGTTCACTCTCGTAGCTCCACTCATTTTGTACATTGCAAAATAAATGTCCACTATAACAAAATTTACATTGTAGAAATACCAAAAATTCAGTAATCTCAAAATTTGAGAACATGTTAACTATTTGAATATGTACAAATATTGGTGAACATAGTAGATTAATAGAAAATTCAATAATTAAAATGTTGAACATTTGTTCACCAAACCCATGTACGCTATCAAAAAACCAAATAGATCCAGTCAGTAAACACTACCCAACTTGACAATTCTTTCGATTTCTTCACCTGAAAACCAATCCACAACATCTCAGTTTAACCTCTCACAATTAATGAAAACCTAGAGATAATAATCTGTCCACAAGGTTACAAAATCTATAAATCAAAACCAAACTCACGAAAATTTATATAACACCCTTCACTTAAGTCAAAACCATTTCAATCGACAAGTCATGGATTATCTTTATTTTAGATCCTCAAGTGCAAGTTTGACTATTCTCTGATTTAAGTCTCAGATTAACTTTCACTTGGTATTTCTAGTCCCTGATTATATGAGAAAGATTTTAGTGGATTCCAACTGCAAGATGCACCACACAAATGGTCCACAATTCATGAAGGACGTGTGCAATAACAAAATCAGAAATGAAATACTCATTCTGAAAAATCCACTAAAATCCAAAATAAAAGATAACCAAAATTACAGGACCGGTGCGCCATGAGTTGAAGCCTATGCAGTTTCCTCTCCTCTAGAAGACCTGGTCACTTTCTAGCGATAATCGAACACAATGTCAGATGCGAAAGAAACAAACATGTCAATTCAAGTCACCACATTCAACACATCAAGCATCAAATCTCTGAAAAACAACCCCCCAAAAAAATCACTACTCAAACACAAAATGCAACTCAATTCAAGTCAAGTCGTCAAATAGCACAAAACTTGAAATTTTAACTACACTAACAAAAATCGAAGCCACTGATTCCCAATTATGCCCAGGCATTTAACTACACCCACCAAAAAACAAATCCCTAGACTCCCAACAGTGAACCTGCAATTGTGAACAACCCTAGACTCCCAACAAAAATCACAGCTCGAGACTCCCAACATCTCTAGACTCCCAACAGCCCTAGACTCCCACCAATTAAAAATCATGAGAGATCGAACTTTAGCTTAAAATTGACACACCCAGGTCAAAAACACTTCCAGATATAACCGATTTAGTGAAACAAGACAAGAAATTGACTTACCCAGTTGATGAAATTAGACTGGGGTGCATAAAGCTAGAAATTGAAGACGGCGAAGGCGCTCGGCTTGGCCTGACGAAGGAACCCGCAGGCTCGAATCGAAAGCAGTGAAGTTCATTCTGAGCGAGGTCTTCGTGATTGGAAGGAGAAAAGAGAGAGAAATATGTGATGGGGAGGAGAGCGACAAAATCAATTTGAGTGATTGGCTCTCATTTAATATCAGGTTAATTGAAAATAATTTGTTACTAAAAACAATTATTATGATATAATAAATGAAGTTATAAAAATAGATTTATAATGATCAAAATACGGTCGTTTTACATAGAAAATGATTGGTCCAGAATTATTCCCAAGATTGTCAACTTAAGAAGATTCTCAACTGATCCACCCTCTTTATATATAAAAGAACAAACCAATAAATAATCAAAATAAACTGATGCAGACGTGTTGCTATGGCAACAACTTAGTCGTGAGGCTGATGGCCGACATATGGCTCGGCTGTGTGGCCGTCAGCCGATACATGAACTTTTTTTTTTATTGTTTATATTTATTTCATGTTTAATATTATATCTTATACCGGTATCACAATTCCGTTCATGTTATACCCTAAAATTGTATACATATGAAATCACTGGCGGATCCACATGTGATTTAGGGGGGGTCAATTGGCCCCTCTCAATTGCAATTTAGTCCATAAATTATATATTTATCATATAATTTTGATAAAAAAATGTATATATTTGACCCCTCTATGTTAAAATTTGTATATCTTTAATCTTAAATCTAGTGTAATTCATATATTTTTATCAGCCCAAATATAAATATTCAAATCTCAATGAATTAGTAATTGTACACTTATACGTCTTTTAACTTAAATTTTTTTTCTTGACCCCCCTAAATAATTCCGCTGGATCCGCCACTGTATGAAATAATCAACGTACACCGTCATATCTAACAATTATGACACATACATCACAATCCAAGTATTAGCTGATGTCACTCTCTCTTGTCTTCGCACCTCACAACCCAAGTGATGGTTGGTGTCACTTCCTCTCGTTTACGTTTTTTGCGGCACAACTTACTTCTTTTTATGTTTATATACAGAGACGAAACCCTAATCCTAATGTGAGTTGAGCTTATTCCTAAATTTTTGCTTTTAATTATTATTATTATTTATTTATTTGTCTACATGATGTTACAGTTTCATAAGGAAAATATCAAAGAAAATATCAAAAAATCCGTTTCATTTTTCATTATTATGGAAAATTTTATGAAAAAATATAAAAAAATATCAATTTATAATCATCTTGTACACTGAACTTGATGAAGTAAATTGAATTTTTTAAGAAGTGGTTATTTGTTTAAGATGCATTTAATTTAATTAAATTGATTTGTTAGAGATAAGAATTACATTTTCCACCTAATTTTCTTTGCCTCATATTTACCATCTAAACCAAACAAATTTTACTAATTTTTCATCAATTTTTCTTTCCCCCAAATTTTCCCTAAACAAAACACATCTAAAATGTTCACATATTGATGGACTTTGGTTAGGACGTTGAACAGCTTATCATGACACTGATTAATAACCAGATATTGGGGTTGAGAGTCAACGAGTTGACTAGAACTCAAACTGCATATATACAGCACAACAGCAAAGCCTTCTCATTCTAGTTTTTCAAGAGAGAGCATAGCGACAATACACTGATTATGATTCAAACTTGACACACGCAACAGCACAACATGGTCGTCAAAAGTCGCGACCATGTACACAATGAGTTTACAAAGTAGAAAGCACAGTTTAGATGATGTGCACAAAGCTTCAGCCAAACAGTCTTCAGCGTCGCCAGTGCCATTTTGTTCCTGTCACTCTCTGGTCACTACGCAACAAGCAGGATTCGGTTTGCAACTAACACTACTGTAGCTGACTACATGTCGGGCAATACCACTTTCCTTTAAATCTAGTCTCAGGTGTCAAGCCGACACACGCATAGTGAAACCATTCCCCACCTTGACACTGTCCAACACAGACATGTCATTCATTGTAAAAGAAAAGGAAGTTTGTAGACAACAGAGTGATCCTTCATGCAAGTATACATGCTGTAAGAAATAAACCAGAGACACTCACGGTTAAAGACCATATGCACATTAGTGTACTCGTTTACAACCACAATAAATTCACATTTCAATGATGCAGTACCAGAGTTGACTGAGAACAATGTTAAGCACCCATATAAAACTTGTTCTATCAAATTATGAGAATAAAAGCAGCAGATGATAAATTGCAATGAGTTGACAGATGTATTTTGGATAAATAGGACTTACATTCTCATTGTCACAAGCAATCATGTCCCCAAAAGACACCTGCATGTGAGAACAACAGCAGATTCACCCACTTGTTCCTTAATAAAACAGGAAATCGTAGGGAAATACGTAGACCTCCCCCATATACTATGGGTGATAACAAAAGTAAAGTTTGGTTAAAAGGACTCCGAAATATTATCTTACATTGTATAAGAGCCACCCATTTTCATGAAAAGAATAGGCATGCTAACCATATTAAGATTATGATGATGCAAGACATCAATAATGGCCAGTTAAACATGCAACGACTTTCCTAAATGTACATACCTGATGACAAACACAGTAGGTAGGTTCATTTGGGTCAATTGGCTGATCCACATCCATAGGGGCAACATACTCAGTCTTATGGCTTCCGGGTGGAGGCATGAGCTCAAAATCTCTATCACGCTCCTGATCCCAAGATCTATCCCTGAACCCAAGCCTTTTAGTTGAAGGTGTTACGTAAACCTTACGTTTTTCACTTTTAGGGACAATAGGTAATGGTGGGAGGATTGCAGGCTCATCTGGTGCTATTTTTCCTTCTTCAAGTAACAGAAACACAAGAGAGATTAAAAAAGCAGCTGATAAAGGGATCATACCGTGCACTACACATAAAAATAGCAAAAGATTGCTGAACACCTATCAAACGGTAATTAGGAAATATTACAAGCTGGAAAGATCAAAACTCATAGGGCATCATTTGAGTTCAGAATAGAGAGGGAGATGATACCATTAAGACTCTAGTGAGATCAACGGTTTTAGAACAAAAATTGTGAATTAGTTGCAGAAGGTGTACAAAGGTGTAAAGATGGTGGACACCATTATTCAACATGCACCTTGCTTTAGATCTTCTGCAAAGCTGATAAGATCTTCATCGAGACGTTTCACATGACTATCAATCTGAAATAACAGCCAGATAAATATATAAAATAGCCATATAATGTAATGATGGGGGGTTCGGCTGAGAACCGCAAATCATGTGAGAACGGAGAACTCAAGGCAAAAATGGCGTTTTGTGTCTTGTGTTTTGTGGACGCATTTTGCGTCTTGTGTATTGACACCATTTTTGCCTTGAGTTCTCAGTTCTCACATGATTTGCGGTTCTCAACCGAACCTCCATCATGTAATGATAATTCATTTTCAAAAAGGCTAGCTCAAGTAAATAGCAGCAAGGTTAAACAAACAAATATTTGCCTTTAACCATAGTGGCAATCAGACTCATTATGATGAAAATATTAGAAAACCTAGATCTTTATTTCAAAGATGTATAGTAACTAAGAGCAAACTATCAACGATTACATACTCCGAATCACATTTGTGAACTCAACTCATGTTTCTCGGAAGAGGGATATAAATGCAACCTATGAACATCACAATTTATGCATGAATAGCCCAAATCTGAGTAGCTCAACTACCAAGCAGCCATAATTTTATATGCTTACACAGAAGAATCTCATACATAAAGATAGAGATTAACTCATTGTTTCTTATGCATTTTTTTTATAGCTTCCAAAAAAAAAGAACAGAAAAAGTTGTGAGACCAAACATAATGATAATAACGAAAGCTAAAAATTGACAGTTGGATAAGTGGCGTTATTTTGTAATAACCAAACCATATCATACTTTTCTTGACGAGATGTAGGCCATTTCTAAAGAGGTTATCTCGAAGTAAGGAGAAGAAGCCTGAGAATGTGAAAGAAGGAAAAAACCATTACCAGATCATAAGCCTGGCGCGCCAATAAGACCTTCTCAGTGCATAAACTTAAGGCACTATCCTGATTAGATTCCATTTCTTTCTGCATTTTGTCGATAGTGGGCTCATGGTCATTGGTTCCTTTCCTGGATGCCTCCAGGGACAAACTTAGGCAGTAGTTGGACTGCTGCCTAGTTTGGTTAATTAAGGCTTCATCCCAAAACAAGAAAAAAAAGAAAAAGAAGGCTCAAACAGGGCATCCATGTAACAAAAATTCACAAACAAATTGACGTTAGACGAGGGATGAATAAGTTACCTTGGGAACGGTCTTCTAGCTCTCTTATGGTATTAAGCAGCCTCTGAAGCTCCGCAGGCAACGTGCTCGCATCTTCAAAATCAGAAAAATGGAACAAATCAGTGAAGGGACGCCAAAAGAAAAATTGATAGATGGAGGATGAAACATCCTACACTCTAAATAATCATCAACATAGACCCCAGTTCGCGCGATCGCCATTTTTAGGGTTTTATTATGTTTTTCACTTGCCCCCTTCTGGCCAAACAGAGACGAATGCCAATACTTAAATCTTGTAGCAATACGACGCCGTTGAATGACTGATACGCAAGACTCCTTTCAATTGCTGCGCTTGGGTGCTTGACATTTTCAATCTCATCCCATTCAAATGGATTGCGAGGCGACCTCTCTGCCGCTACGCGACCGAGTGGCGATCGTCACTGGCGCCTCCCGAGGAATCGGGAAAGCGATCGCAGTCCACCTGGCCTCTCTAGGTGCTAAAGTGGTGGTCAATTACGCTTCCAATCCAGCCCTTGCTGAAGCCGTGGCTTCCCAAATCAACTCATCTGCAGGCAGTTCCCCCCGGGCCGTCACCTTCAAAGCCGACGTCTCCGATCCGGAACAGGTCAAGTCCTTGTTCGACAAAGCTCAAGAATTCTTCAGTCGCCCACCCCACATCCTAGTCAACTGCGCCGGCGTTCTCGACGGCAAGTACCCCACTCTCGCTAATACTACGCTCCAAGATTTCGACAAAACTTTCAGGTGCGCTCACTCCTTAGTACGTAACAGCTGTTGCTTTTTTTCTCTATATATTTTTATTTTATTTTTCGTTGGCTCGTGATGAATACTCCGTACAATACAACAGTGTCAACACTCGAGGCTCCTTCATACTCTGCCAGGAAGCGGCAGCTAGGCTTGTCCGCGGAGGTGGAGGAAGAATCATTATGACTTCGTCGTCGCAAGTCGGTGCTCTGACTCCAGGATTCGGAGCCTACGCGGCTTCCAAGGCGGCATTGGAGGCGATGGTAAAGGTGCTTGCCAAAGAGCTGAAGGGAACGAGGATAACTGCCAACTGTGTGGCCCCTGGGCCGGTCGCCACTGACATGTTCTTCGCCGGCAAAACGGAGGAGCAGGTGATCAAGGCGATCGAGCAATGCCCGCATGGACGACTCGGTGAGACCAGCGACGTGGCTCCTCTAGTAGGCTTTCTGGCCACTGACTCGGGTGAGTGGGTTAATGGCCAGTCCATTAGGGTCAACGGTGGTTATGTTTGAATTTGACTTCTCTAGTGCATTCGTGTTTTGCGCTTGTTTGGTTGGTGCACGTGTGTTGAAGGATTATTTATCCGACATTAATAATGAGTTATTATTTAATAATTATGTTTTTCCCATTACATTTTTATTTTTTTTACGAAACAATTTCATAAACATAATTAATATTATATCGTCTTAATACATGCTCCTAAATATTTACTTTGAGTAAATACTTTGACACAACACGGCATACATGCTAGTAATCTTAATATTCAAATTTTCAGAAAAAGGAAAATAATTTACAAACTAATTTGTAAAATATTAATTACAATTGTATGTTTAAATTACTACCGGTAATAACCATTATATGAATTAGACATGCAAGATGTTTCGTACATACAACTATAAAACATTATTTTATTCTATTTTCCTTAATTTCAAACACTTTTCTCGTTTTATTTGTTGAATTGAATTTGTTTAGTTCAACAAATAAACTAAACCAATATCATCCCCTTCTTTTATTTTAAACACATTTCTTATATTTGTTGAGCTTAATTGATTTAGTTCTACAGATAAATCAAACTGTTATCATTCCCTTCTTTCCCAATCTCCTCCCCACTGTGCTATTGCCAAAAACTCATTTTTAGTGTGACCACTAAATCGTTTCTAATACAAAAGTTTAATGTGTGTTTTTTATGAACAATATTTATAACACAATATAAATGTGAATAAGTTTCTGAGGCTAACTGTATTATGTTGAACAAATTCAGTAAGTAGTGGTTTCAAACCAGGAGAAGCAAAAGACTTGTCCAATGTTTAAATCTTAGTAACTATCTATTAGATTTTCATTGGATTATTGGATTTAATTGAGACTCAATATAAAGCAGCAAGAGTTTTATCAATAGGAGAGTAAATTTGAGGACATTATTTCACATAACTATCATGCAAACTAGCATAAGGAACAATAACAAATCTTCG
This sequence comes from Kalanchoe fedtschenkoi, assembly GCA_002312845.1. Taxonomy (NCBI): domain Eukaryota; kingdom Viridiplantae; phylum Streptophyta; class Magnoliopsida; order Saxifragales; family Crassulaceae; genus Kalanchoe; species Kalanchoe fedtschenkoi. Next base: position 1,902,129 of record NQLW01000024.1, read on the forward strand.
TCATCAATCTTCATGTTGATTCAAAGTGCTTTACTAATAAAAGCATAATGATATCTTGTATCCTTAAAATTAAATTCTAACTCTAGAAGTCATATATACTTAACTGAATTTTTTCAACGATAGAGCTAGTTTGTAAGCAGACACATTCGGTTAAATATAACTGGTCTGAATATCGCCCATCCCACTCAATTATATCATTGGTAATGTTAGTTTATAGAACAATACAATCAATTAATACAATTATTTACATGTTATTGCTAACTTCAAAGACAACTCTTACCCGTAGGCTACAATCAATCATAACTAATAAGGTATGGTAGACAAACCTGAAATGTATGTTTAAGCTGAAAATTTAATTGAATCATCTAAGCATTACTGGATGATGCAACTATCACTTTTAATTGTTCTAGTTCAATGAAGCTATGACCAAATCAACAAGTAAACCTCCACCGACTTTAATATTATTGGTTGGCACATCTCAACAGAAGATTAATCACTTTCCAGAGTGAAGATTTTGATCTCATTTGTGCCTCCCATTTGAACATTCAGAGCAGTCCATGCAGCCAAAGCGTCACTCGAATGCATGATCGAACCAGTAATTTCTTTGGACACCGAGCTTAATAAGAAAGACATCACAACATCATTACATTTCTTCCTTTCAGCTGTTACAACATTTTGTACACCTATCACAACATCCTCATCAACCACCAACTGAAAATAATTACACCGTCTGGCATTGTTTCCCTACAAACAAAATACGGATTTATCAATAACATGACAAACAATGTAATTACCCAGATTAACAGAAAACCCCTTACCCAATAACCTCGGCAGGAATGGAAAACTGCATTTCTGCTATGAGTTCGAAACGAATTTTGAATTAAACTTGGTCTATTATAATGACAAAATCTTGGAGACAAACAAAGAACATTAGCTGGGGCAGTGCGACGATGCAGTGGTGAATTATCATCATCAAATGATGCCATCTACAAACACAATAACATTTACCTAAATATTGACTTAAACGATAAACACACAAAACACAACACGTCATGAGCACAATATTGAGTTAAAATAGAGGATTCATTGAATGAAAAACAACAGGGTAAAGCTTATAAGAAAGCACATCAAAAAACAACAGGTAAACACACAAACCACCAAACAAATTAAAAACACAAAGCACATCACCAAAAGACACAACACACAAAAGATAAACCAACAACACGCAAAACACATAACACAACAAACACATAAGCACACGACAAAAAAGACAAAACACCAGAAACAAACACAAACAACCCCAACTCACAAAACACACGATAAATCGAAACACACAAACACACAACTCAAAAACCTAAACTCACAAAACACAAGACACGCGATAAAACGAAATACACAAAACACATAACAAAACCAAAAACACAAGGACATTACAAAAAAACACAAGACACAAACACAAACAACCCCAACTCAAAAAACACACGGTAAATCGAAACACACAAAACACAAAACAAAACAAAAATACAAGGGCATAACAAAAGACATAACATAGAAAACACGAAGATCCCCAACTCACAAAACACACAAACGCTTGAGAACAATCTAAACCCAAGCTAATCGGAAAACATAAAAACACAAAATAAAACAAAAACACAAGGGCATAACAAAAGACACAACAAACAAATCACAAACCCAAACTCAGAAAAGCCACAAACGTTTGAAAATAATCTAAACCCGAGCTAAAAGAAAACACAACACAAACAGAAAACACACAACACAAAAATCCAAAACACAGCACGAAAACAAGAACAAGAGACTGAACACACAGACAACACGACACAAAACACAAACACACAAAACGGGATACTAACAGAAACGACAAATAACATAACACAAAACTTGAAAAACACAACTACCACAAAAACCCAACACACATAGAACAAAACATCCACCGTAGCATAAAACACAAACACAACATAAACACAAGCTAAACCGTGAAACACATCGAACAAACCCCAAAACCACAGCATGCCACTTACCACAAACACGGAGATCTGAGCACAAAGATATACACGGGACCATAGACCTGGCTTGGCATACGGCAGGACTCGGAGGTCATTAAATGGGGCTTGTGAAGATCTGAGTCATGCCGCTGAACATCCGGTGACAATGGGTTGCAATGAATATCAGTTGACAATGAGCGGCAATGAAATTGGAGATGGGGCTGAATCGGAGTCGGAGGAGAGGAGAGAAGGACGATGGGACAACACTCAAAATCTGGGAAACGTAACTTTCCAAATAATCTTGTTTTCCCAAAAATGCCCCTCAATGCCTCCTTCCATTTAAACAGTGCATCTAACACCCACCATTGGATTAAACATAATCGTATGGCCCAGATGTGGTTCCCAGTTCTCACACCAAAATGAGATTTTCAACGGAACCTCCATATGTATATATATATATATATGTGAGAGAGAGATTCGTTGAGAACTACTTTACATTGAGAGCCTTATGGACAATTCTGGTCCAATCATTTTATTTCCTTTTTAAAGTTTATTTATTATGGTTTATTTAATTATCTAACAGTCATTAAATGTGAAGGATATGAAAAGTGCTAAAAGTTTTTGAATCAATGTTCACTGTGACATATTCAAATTTTTTGAATTTTCAGATAGGGAATCTTTTCAGATTTTTTTTGAGATATAACTTTTTAAATTTTTTAATATTATTTTTGAAATAATAAATAGATAGTGATTTTTTTTATTTTTGATAGCGAGCATTTTTTTTCTGAACTTGTACAATCGTTTTTTTATTGTTGTAGTGAACATTGATATCGAAACTCGACTTTATGTACGTTGTAAATTAGATGTTTATTGTCAAAAATATTATCTAAAATCATGAAAAATATCAAAATTTATTTGTTTCATAACGTGAAAGCGTGTTCACTATTCAAATATACAATAATGATGAACATAATAATAACAGTGAATATTTGTTCACCAACCATTTCCATGTAAAATAATAGTGAATCTGAGCTCGCAAACACCATTTAAAAGATCAGCCAAACCAAGCCTGACAACTTTATGAACTTGTACAATTTTTTTCTTTATTATTGCAGTGAACATTGGTGTTGAAACCCAACTTTGTGTATTTTGTAAATTAGATGTTTGCTGTCAAAAAATTATCTACAATCATGAAAAATATCAAATTTAGTAATTTCATAATCTGAAACCACGTTCACTATTCAAATATACAATAATAATGATGAACATAATAATCACAGTGAATATTTGTTCACCAAACCAAGCCCATGTAGAATAATGGTGAACCCTAGCTCAAAAAAACACCGATTAATTTTTTCTGCCATAAGAATCAACTAAATGTATTAAATTCCACCGCTCTAAGATTGAACATCAGCCAGACCAAGCCTGACAAGATTGGCTGACCAACCCGTACATGTAATCACAATCTTCTTTTTTAAGGAAAAAAAAAGGTAAAATAAATTAAAATAGAGAAGATTAGATGGAACATAAAGATGGTGCCTTTGATGTTGCTGGATCCAAGCGGAGATGGCGAAGGCGCTGCAAAGGAGTTCGTTGGGTAGGATCAAAAGCTTAAAGGTTCAAGTTTTTCTCTAAAAAATCAATCGAATTTGTGGAAGCGAGGCGGAGGTGAAGCCATCGGCCACCAGATCCGGTGGTGGTTGGTAATCCTTCATACTTATTTGGTTCGTCAAGCACCAGATCTCCTCCATTACACTTCCAAGCTTCAACCTTTTTGCCAAAAAACGAACCGACTGATGGAAGTGAAGCAAACGTGACGTCGTTAGCCCCAGATCTGATGTTGGTTGGTGCTTGTGGCTGGGTTGGGTGAGGGAGAATAAACAAGGACGTCATCCACCAGATCTAGTGGTGCTTAGTGTTTGCGGTTGAGATATTGAGGCAGAAGAAAAGAGGTCGTAAGCCATCAGAGCTAGTGATGGTTTGTGTTTGTGGGTGAGGTTGGCGACGGAGAAGAACATAGGAAGAGGAGACGACACGGTGATTATAGAAAAAATAATATTTGAAGGAGAGAGACAGACTAATGAAATCCTATCAATTAATTTGTTCTAGTCAACCTTAATTTGTTCTTGTTAATTTGGTTAATTAAAAATAACATATTATTAAAACATTAATATGACATAATAAATGATGTACAAAAATGGATAATAATGATCAAAACACGGTCGTTTTACGTAGAGAATGATTGGTCCAGAATTGTCCATAAAGATTCTCAATTTAAGAAGGTTCTCAACTGATCCACCCACTCTCTCTCTCTCATATATATATGGTGGATGAGTTGAGAACCTCCAGAAGTTGAGAACCTTGTGGACAAACGTGGACCAATCATTTTTTTATAAAACGACCGCGTTTTGGTAACTTCATTTATTGTGCCTATTAATTTAAATTTAGTATGATATCTTTCTTAATTAATTTAATCTTTATTTGAGAGCAAATTAGGCAATTAATTATATATTCATTGTCTTCTTCTTTACTCCTCGATAGCATATTTTTAGGTCGGCCTTCCTCATATTTTTTCCCT
>NQLW01000024.1:1906728-1950244 GCA_002312845.1 Kalanchoe fedtschenkoi
AAATAAAATTTACCATCACATTCATAACATAATATTATTGTAAGACTTAAATTTGTGTGTGAAAATTACATCGTTTGGTTATCAAAATAAATTATATCATTTTGCGCACATAAAGAAAACGACGTCTTTTGATAATCAAATGACATAAATTTTACACACAAATATAAGTCTTATAATAATATTAGGTTTGGAATGTAATGGTACATTTTAATTTAGAAAATCAGTCCAATTTTTTTTTTCATTGCACCTTTTTTAGAAATCATGGTAGTTCTGACCGCAATTGGGTAAGTGGTGGTAGTTCAGGGCCCCTTTTGGGTTTTTCCCCTTAATTATATATTCATTGTGTTCTTCTTTACTCCTCGATAGCATATTTTTAGGTCTGCCTTCCTCATATTTTTTCCCTCATCTCTTAAGGTCGGTGTCACCAAGTTCACCATCCTCGGCTCATCTGCCAGACCCCCACCCCCGCGCGTCTCACTTTGATCCTGACCTCATCTGCCAATTCGAGCCCTACGACACCTAGTTCACCATTCCGACTCCATCTGCTAGTCCCCCACCCCCGACTATCAAGATCCGCGCCGGATCTATGGCGGACTCAGATTTGGAGAGACATAGGGTATAGCGAAATTGATTTCCGGTTGTTCACCTAGAAGATGACATTGATATGCTTGCTCGATCCGGTCGTGGTAGTGAGCAAGCTGAAGAAATTGCGATAGATGCCGAAGATCAAACCATCAAACCAGTGAAGGCGCCTGAAAAAAAGGAGGAGCCGAAGAAGCCAGAGCCCAGAAGGAGGAACCTAAGAAGAAGAAGGTCAAAATGGAGAAAAGGGGCGGAAGGAGTTGTTCATTGTGGTTTCAGGTTTGATTTTTCACCTTAGAGAAAATGGAAGGATTGTATATGGATATGGGGTTTCAGGGCTAGTGCTGGCTGGATGAATTTCTGCATATTTTCACATGGGCGGATTCAAAATCTCTACTAAATGATGCTAAGGGGTGAAACATTCCTGTTCTAATTCTCTTTTAAAAAAACTCATGTTATAGCTACGCAGTGAATTTTCATTACGGTGAACAATGTTCACTATTATAATTGTTTCACAATATTCATCATTTTTTACATATTTGAATAGTGAACATGCTCAAATTTAAAAATTATTAAATTTTTTAGTATTTCTATTAGTTGATTAAATATTTTGACCGTGAATATTTATTTTTTTACCGTGAACATGTTCACAACCACATTAAAAAAATGTCAGTATAAATTCAAAAAAAAATGTTCACTGTATTGTACAAGTCATCACACTCGTTCCCTACCTGCATTGTACAAGAGATCTGCTTGTTCAAATCAACTTCTTGAAAAAAAAATCACATACTTAGCAAAAACGTCGAAATCAGCAGCAATAATCAGATGTGACAACCTCGAGCCCCAAGACTTTCAAAATCAGTAACAGCACCTCCAGCGGACCCATGAAACAAAGCATCGCAGCGGGTCCATCCATTTCACTTCGCTCATCGCAGATCCGAAACCAACCCGACCCACTTTTACTGGATGCATTGTTCCTCTATCGGCCGATCCATTTTTCGATCGCGATTTGAGATCCGAACCCAACCTCATATGCAATTATCAAATCTTATTTTCATTATCCAACACTGTCAGCAGTGACTCATCGTAGTCGTGTCTCACCGGAACGATGTCGGAGATGCAGCTCGCCGAAGTCAAGTACAAAATCAGATATGTAAAGCTGGCTTGAAATGATAATGGTGAAAGCGAAGGTAGGTGATCGAAATAAAGAATCAAAGGAGAAAATATAAAAAGTTTATCATCGACCCTGACCATATATGGCTGATGGGAGAGAATGCGTATTAATTGGTTGAGATAATTATGCAAATTGATGTGGGATAATTATGTGAATTAATAACATGAGATAAATATGATAGTAAATAAAAGGACATATTTTCTTGATAAGGAAACTAGCGTGAATAAACAAACATATATTAACAATATTTGTTATCTTTTTCATTGGTTTGTATTCATTCACAATTCATTCGCAATCCAAGTGTATACAATTAATTCAAATTCTATATATATAGATAGGTTATCTAATTTAACTATTAATGCTTAATGATAACAAAATTATTGTATAATTAGTCAAAAAATGCATTATCGAACACACCCTCTTGGCTTCCATCTTAATAAACTCAAACCAATCGTACCAGTGAACCAAGAATCAAAAACACAATCAATTTATTTTCCGATTTTAATAACTACTCTCTCTGTCCCCTTTTACATGTCACTTAACCAAATTTTTTTGTTCAATTTTACTTGTCACTTAACAATTTTCAATGCGGCTTTAATATCAACAACTATCTTAAAACGTTAAACATTAATCACTTTTTATCATAATCAATACAAAATTTATTCATCACCAGTAATCATCTATCAATTTTACTTATTGCACGAATTTTGTTAAAAATATACCAACCACCTACCTATTAAATTTATTCAACTGTTAACATTTATTTCATTTTAATCTATTTAAATTAACTGTAAACGATATGTATTAAAGGACGAAGAGAGTATATTTATTACAAGTGACCCGTTAACACTCCTTTCTAGAACCTATCTAACCTTTTCCGCCCAACATTCGTGTCTCAACACAAAATATTAAGAAAAACAAAGTAAAATGAAAATTCAGAAAAGTAGCAACAGAGATTAGGTGAGCAAAGGATGCATATGGATTCACACTCGGAGATTGTAAACAAAAAAGAAGAAGGTGTGTGTTGAAAAGTTTGGAGCTTTCGAGTGCTGTAGTATTAATTTAAAATGAAAAGTCAAAAAGTTTTCGGACTGGCGACAGAGCATTGTATTGGATGGAGTGAATCTCATAGCCGTTACGTTACATTGCAAATCACCTACCTACACCAATTACGTCTCTCTCTATCTTTCTCCCTCCTCCCCTTTCCTCTTATTCCCAGACCAGACAATACAATTCTGGAACGCTCCATCAATTTTCCTTTCTTCCAATTTCCTATCACCTCTCATACCAATACGCGTCGCATTCATTTGTTCGTCCCAATCCCAGTTAGTACCTTTTTTTCTCCATTCATATTCATATTCATATTTAACTCTCCCATCTATATTTCTCTCGAATCCAACTCTGTCTCTTTTCTTCTTCCCCATCGCCTTCGTACAACCGTATCAGTTTTCTTTGGAGCGAATTTCTCGAAGAAGAAGAACAACAACCTACTAAATACTGAGAGACCCGCTCCTCTCAACTCCCTCGCTTTTTTAGCGGACGGACACCCCCCATTATCCCATCATATCTACTATATATACCCCAACCAGCTTCGCCATTTTCTTTTTTGTTTTACCACCCAGCAAGTGACATGGAGAGGCTAGTGTTTACAATAGTGGTGTGTGTTTTGGCATTCGGGGGCTTTTTTATGGTGGTGGTGGAGGGTTTAGGGGTCAATTGGGGGACTATGGCTACCCACAAGCTGCCTCCCAACACTGTTGTCCAGATGCTCAAGGATAATGGCATTCAGAAAGTCAAGTTGTTTGATGCCGACGAATCCACCATGAGTGCCCTTGCTGGATCTGGGATTCAGGTCATGCTTGCTATTCCAAATGATCAGCTCGATGCTATGAATTCTTATGACAGGGCTAAGAAATGGGTCAAGAAGAACGTCACAACATATAACTTCCAGGGAGGTGTTGACATTAAGTAAGTAGTCTCTCACTCTCTTTTGCTCTTTCCACATTCATTTTCTAACATTGTATTCGTTTTCATTTGAACATTTGCTTTCTTGAGCTGTTGTAAGAGCTTTTAGCTCTGAGCAACAATGAGCCTAAAACACATGTTATAAGCATCACTTATTCCATGGAACTTAGAGTTAGTTGCATCTTTCGTTACCTGAGTCATGACTTGCCTTGGAAACACTACTTCTTACTCCTCATCATTTACACATGAATGTTTGGTGGGAATCTGTCTGGTTGGCCTGTAAAGTTTCTATTTCTTGGAGACGCTGGTGGATGGCTCAATGACATTTTATGCTGCTTACCAGAGGACATGATATGTCATGATTTGAGCTGATCTGATTCATTCTGTCCAATTTCTCAGATTTAGAGCTCAGTTTACTCTCTCATCTGAATTTGCGAAGTTGCTTCTCAGGTTTATTCAGAGACCGATAGATAGTTGTTCTGAATAACGGAAGTGTAACTCAAGTCGAATGCCAATTTATGGGCTATACTTTTATTTTTCTATGAATGTCATCTATTTAGCATCCTTTCATGATGATTGGTTATTGGTGGGATTAGTCTGAGATATGTTAAGACGTTGCATGTTTTTCACTTTTCTAGTATTGATTTGCAGATATGTGGCTGTAGGGAATGAGCCTTTCCTCACATCTTACAACAATTCATTTCTGAACAACACACTACCAGCGTTACAGAACATTCAAAATGCCCTGAACGAGGCAGGCCATGGAGATACCATTAAGGCAACTGTACCCTTAAATGCTGATGTCTACTTATCCCCTGCTGACAATCCAGTCCCATCTGCTGGAAGGTTTCGGACTGATATCAATGATCTGATGACACAAATGGTCCAGTTCTTGAACCAGAACAATGCACCCTTCACTGTGAACATCTACCCGTTCTTAAGTCTGTATGGAAATGATGACTTTCCTGTTGACTACGCCTTCTTTGACGGTGCATCTAAACCTGTTGTTGATGGTGTGATATCTTACACCAATGTTTTTGATGCGAATTTTGATACACTGGTCTCTGCTTTGGGAGCTGTTGGGTATGGAAACATGACAATAATTGTTGGGGAAGTTGGATGGCCCACAGATGGTGATAAAAATGCCAATATAGGCAGTGCATATAGGTTTTACAATGGTCTTTTGCCAAGATTAGCTGCCAACACTGGCACACCACTCAGGCCAGGATACATAGAGGTATATTTATTTGGACTGCTAGATGAGGATGCTAAGAGCATTGCCCCTGGGAATTTCGAGCGTCATTGGGGGATCTTTAGATATGATGGGCAGCCTAAATATGGGATAGATTTAACAGGGAAGGGGAACAATCAACTGCTAATTCCGGCTAAGGATGTTCAGTACCTTCCACAGAAATGGTGTGAATTCAACCCAAATGCCAAAGATCTTAGCAAACTGGCCGATAACATCAACTTTGCTTGCACATTTGCTGATTGCACAGCCCTTGGATATGGCTCTTCTTGTAACAGTTTGGATGCCAATGGAAATGCTTCATATGCTTTCAACATGTACTTCCAAGTGCAGAATCAGGGGGATTTAAGCTGTAACTTTGAGGGGCTAGCTAAGGTTACTACACAAAATATTTCACAAGGAAATTGCAACTTCACCATTCAGATAGCTACATCCCAGTCTTCTGTACTGGGCCCTTCATTGATTGTGGCCTTCCCATTCTTGCTTCTTCTTCTTTTATAATGTGGTACTTCAATGATTGTTCTTTCATTTGTTTATACCGAAGTTGGGTTACATGGCTATTAGTTCAATAAAACTTCAACGAATTTATTATTTCCATAGTGTACATAATCAATTCAGAAGTTGAAGTTTTTTCTGTAGTTATTGGATGTAGCATTGTGCACATGTTCTCTTGGCTGGTTTTGCAAAATTGCTTAAATATCTTCCTATATTCCGTTCTGTACTTATGAAATTCATTTGATCTGGAGTAACATTTACTCAAATATCTGGAGTTCCTTCTCAGGATTTCAAAGTTTAATGGTTTCCCTGTAGAGACTGCCACATACATTATTGTATTGCGTTTTGAGAACTGGAAATTTTCAATTGGTATAATCTTTAAATTGTAACGTTGAACTCCCTTGCTTGCAGTGTAGCAGAGTGCCAGTTATTTTCTGAATTTTCTGTCATTGCTCTTTTGTGTTTCTAGTTTCCTCAGAACAGAATGCTTGATTTGACTGAAGATGCCTCAAAACTTCTATTGTAACTAAGAATGGGTTGATCTGTCTTGTTACTTTAGTTCCAGCTGAAACCATTCAAGTCAAACTGTTTGCAGCCTCTCGAAGCATCATGCTCCTCATGAGAATTCAAGTCCAATTTTGGCTCCATGGAGGGCATTCTGCACCCAAGAGACAATCTCTCATTTTCCATATTCAGTGACTGGTTTTTATTAGAGGGTCGCTTAAATAACAGTTCATCTGCGTCATCTTGTTTTCTGATTTTTGGCTCAGGATACGTGCTTCTTTTGTCCCTTTTCTCTTGGTGAAGGCCGATGCCCATTGATAAACCACTGGGGCTGTCTTCCATGAGAAGCACTTGCCTCTCAGTATCCCCAGCGAATGATGGTAGGATCATTCTGTGGTCGTTGTGCCAATTTTGCTTGCATTGCATCATCTCAAACCCGACACTATGTCTATTGTGCGATCCGTTGGTCAAGCAACTGTCTAATGAGCCATTGGCTTGCTGTGTCATTTGCAGATGTTGTGTGCATAAAGCATGCAGCTCACCTTTATTTACTGAGAATGGAGAATTGAGGCACTGAGTGGATACTTTTGAGACCAGGTCGTTGATCTGGGCTTTGGCAGCCTCAAGACCCACTGTGCCCAAGTTTTGTCTTCCAAGAGTTTCTTGCGCTTTCTCTAGCACAGACTGCAAGTACTTCCCTTGTGCCTCTATCCGTAATTGTAAATGTCTCTGAACCTGATAGAACATTGCGAATTGATTGTGAGAATCGTCATTAAATTTGCCTTATTATTGCTCCCCAACTGCTTTGTTTTTATTTTTTAGTTTTGGAGGGAAAAAAAAGGAAAAAGGAAGTTCCATGCAATTATGTGATGCTAATGTGTTTCTGCAAAACGTACCTCCAGCTGCTCATGTAGCCTTCGCTGAACCTCAATTTGCATCTGTAGAGTTTCACTTATCTGCAATCTGATTCATGATTTTCATTTCATTACACTAGTCCACTGGAACAAGATGTAAATTCTGAAAAAAGATGGCTTTTCTTACTTGTTGGATTGAGATCCTGTGCTTGGACTACTCACTGTAGTTTCTGTTGCTTCAGGTATTTTCTGGCTAGCTGCTGCCGTCACTGTTACAACAAGGTAGACATTCTTGTCAGTTGGTAGCCTTTTTGAATTAGTTGCTTATGTTTGTATCGGGTGATTGCTGAAATAACAGTAGATGAACAACATGACGGTGTCTTTACCAAGTTTGTGAGTTGAACCGTTAGGCTGCCCATGTAAATTTTTACTGAGCCTGTATTTCTGAAACAGGAAAAAAGGACCGTTAATCGGAATTCACAGTAAATAATCAGGCTTTGGCGCCGATTTCAGGTGCTTTCTTTGCTGAGATGTTATTCTTATCAATGGTATTATGAAAATATGACTTGTACCTGAAGATGACTCTTCAGGTGGTACAAAGTGAGTCCTGAAATCCCCATAAGTTTCATGACTGACTTCGGCGTGGCCTCTGAAAGAAAATAGCAAAGAATTTGATGTAGTTCAGTTGGCATATTATCTGGATTCGAAAGATAATAAAACTATTTGAGCTAAATGAAACTGACTTCAATATGTCCACTCACTGTCTGGTCCTCCAAGTTGATGGACTGCTTCAATGAAACGCTCGTGGAGATCTGGTGTCCATTTCAGTCTTGGCTTAGCATCAGTTGAGAGGACTAGTCCCGAGTCTCCTGGACCATTCGCTCCTGGTTGCAGAAACAAATGCCTTTCTGGAGGGATTGGAATTCGTGAGGACGAGTGAAAGTTCTTGCCGTGGTTTTGGTGATGATGATACATATCTGTGACTTGATAATGCAATGATTTTCTCTTAAGCGGGTCCTCAACACCAAGCAGTGAAACGGAAGTGTCTGATATTGCTTTCACTTATAGCTGCTCTCAACTAGCCTCAAATCATCGAGGGTGCCTTATAAAGAAATTCAAGGTTTGAGAGGGTCAGCATGGAATATCTAACAGAGCCGACAACGCATCTGACTCAATCCAATCTTCATAGTGACTTGAAAAGAGAAAGATTTTGTCCTTGTTTACCATGCTTATCAGTGGACCCAGCCCTAGAGTACCTGTCCAAGTACTTATGAGGTATTTGAACAGATCTAAGCACTGGCAAAAAAATAAGTAACTCGAATAGATCCCTGAGGCCTTTGTGTGCTTTAATTTAGCCATCATGCAAAGGCAGGAACCTGATACTTAAATACCAGGGATGCTCAAACTACAAATTTCAAAGAAGCGAGAGAACCCACTATCATCTCTATCGCTGTCCTTAAACCTCAAGTTCACAATATTCTCCCAGCAGCAGATTCTCAAGTAGCCATATATACCTTTGTTTTTACAACTTCAACTTGGTCTTATGATTGCTTTAGCCTTGAAACATGGGGTTTGCATTTGTGATATGGATAAGCCGTTTTTGTGTTTTTAGCATCAATTATATTAGCCAGCTTTTTAATCATGCAAATTAAGCTGTTATCATGCCATGCTGATGGGTTTGGGTTTGCAAGGCCATATTGGATGCATGTCTGAAAATGTCCTGTTGATTTGGACACAGAGTACAAAGAAAGACAATTATGAAATCTGGTATAATTGTGAAAATGTGCAAGTGTGGAGATTCTCTTGACCAGAATATTTTAAAAAGTTGTGTCAGATACATTAAAGGGAGGGGCAGGAGGGAGAGATGGTTGAGAGATGCTCTCCATCTTGGGGATGTTCGAAGGCAAGGTATAAGCATATATAATCGAACTTAATTCTGCCATGTCTGCTTCAGTAAGTTTGGTACTTATTCATTTCCACGTACAGGATTAAAATAGCATAGGGCCCCAGTTCTTTCACCTTCCTTTAATTGGTATAAGGCAGTTGGCAGTCATTCTCTTGCTGAAGAATCTGAATTTAGAACCCCCAGGAAAAAGGCCATGCTTTGCTATCGAAAGAGAATTGTACTTGCACATATACATGCAATGAAAGTCACGGCAGTGACTGTGCTACTATCGCTTCCCTGGTTTGTGTGACATTTTCTGCAGATCCTCAGAAAGTTTATTGGGTACGACTGATTAAGTGTTCCGTTACTCCGTGTTTATCAGAAAATGGAAAAGCTTGATATATTCATGCACCATAAGTTTGCATGCATGCTGTCCTTACATATTTGGATGTTGATGCTGAAACTAAGGCAGATGGCCTCTTATGCATCTGACCCTTACAGCATTTGACAGATCTCGACTTAAACGAGGCACACACATTATTCCTTTTCTATTCAAATGAAGATGTGGCCTGAAGATTTTATTGCTAAACAACTTGAAGATTTTTTCTATCTTTGATAACTGGGAATTATTCCAAAAATATAAAAGAGAGAAATATCTGTCATACACAGCTAAAACAGAATAGATTCATCCTAAGCTGCTGGACTGGGTTGGCTATCGAATAATTACTTCAACAATCAGGCGTGATGCATTCATTGAAGCATTAACCATGAGATGCCTATATGTAGACATTTTAATTCAGTTGTTTATTTGTGTTTTAGCAGAGAAGTTCATAAAGAAGAAAATGAAAATAGTTATTCAAAAAGGATCTGCCAAACAAAACCTTTATTCCATTTCAAAGAACCGGGCCTCGCTCAAGGAAAAGCAGCAGCGGATTCTGATTTCACAGGATATGTTGTGCAGTTGTGAAGAATCTGTCAAATGCTCTTTAAAGCATCAAGGTAGTATTCCTTAACATTTTTGCCAGCATATTGTATACCTTAAGTGGTACACAAGTAACATACTGATGCAAATAGTTAAAAAAATTTCCAAGTCTTCGGGTCTAGGAAGGGTATATATAAGTAAATGAAAAGATCAAGTTGATTGCTACGAGATCCTAATGCCACTTGAATAAGATGTGTCTCTTCCTGTGTCAACTAGTCCAAGAGCATTGTAAAGCTACACACTAATGCAAGGTATGATCAGTCCTCTCCCGATAAGTATGTTATTCTCCATGTACTTGTACTTCCTTTAAAGATAATATAAATCAGAAACTGCTACTTTACTTTATGTATCTTTTTAAGGCCAAGTAGTTGAAGAAGAAGAGAATAATCTTGCTTGCTTTTTCTATATCAGATAGAATCATCATATCTGCCCCAGTTACTCAATCATGGGCGGGAAACCATACGTAGAGACCCCATTGGCTGATCCTAGTTGATAGCACCAGCGAAATGCGCCAAGTCCAGTAAAGAGATGAAAGGAAATGACCACCGAATGAATGCTATTCTTTTGTAGAAGAAAAAGATGGGCAGAGGAAGAGATTGATTGATTCTGGAGAATGGCATATATATTGGAATCTTAACTCTCAAATAAAGAAAAGGTGAGAGAGCTGAGCCCATGGGTCATATTCTCAAGTCAAAAATATTTTTGCTGTCATTATTCTTTTCTACTCAAGACCACACAAAATGGGTTCCCCACATCTAATCCAATCTTATTCTGAGTTTGGTTAATTGATGCTCTTATAACTCTTTGTCCCGTCTCACTGTATGTAATTGTTGCTTCAAATTTGCTTCTTTAAGTTTTTGCACATGGATTATACCATGTTCAGATATCATTATGTTTATGTGCTGCATTCGTGCATTCAATTGGTTGAAATTAGAAAAAGCTTCATTTTTTTTAAAAAAAAAATATTTTAGCATGCAATGGTAGAAGAATATTCTTGAGCTCAAATATGCCAGCGGTTCTGAAACCTTCAACTTTTGTAGTTTAGCAAGAGTGCTGTTTATTTTATGGTAACTTTTGTCTCGTGAAGTCAATTTGGTTCAAATTGAAAAGATACAGTTACTGGGTACTTAGTTCACATTGGATTGAGTCTTTTTTGTGGGAAATAAGAATTCTTTTAGTAATGGGTTTGGCAAGACAACAGTTGTGCAAAAACCTTCGGTTGCATATAGAAACATGATAACAAAATTATCAGCTCCCTCTCAGTATGCTCTGGAGACCACCCCTATTTCTCTTACTATCATCATGTTTCAAAAACTAAGAACTCCTCACAGGGGTTATTACAAATGTTCCACTTCAAAACGGTCATATTTATCCATTCAGTGAGTTTTATTATTTTTAATCATTGGAAAATATTCTTTAACACAGTTGAGTAAGTTTCATCTTTACAAACAAACATTTTGAGTTCTGAAATTCATTATAATGTAGCTTGGTACTGACATCAAAAATTGTCAAGGCCTTTGAACTTCTAAATACTCTGTCGTGCATTGCTTAGGGAAAGATACTTTACTCTTTTTTTGGATTGCTTTTTTTACTAGAACAATGTAGAGTAATTTTTGGGTGGACTGTGTCCACCATCAATAGAAAATTGCTACGTGGCGTGTTCAAAATTTTAAAAAAATTTCAAACTAATCGTAAATCACCACATGTCACGTGGTGATTTCCACTTGTGGTGTCATTGCACCGGTGCAATGACTCTTTCGTGCTACGGGAGCACCTGCTCCCGGAGACGACGTTGTTTTACATTGTACATGTATAACATACCGAGCACAACTGGTGAATAAGGAAGCACAACTGATGAATCAATATTCATCAGTTATATATAGCAGCACAATTGATGAATATAGAAGCAGAACTGATGAATATTCGCCAGTTGCGCTTCTATATTCACCAGCCGTGCTTTCATATTCATCAGTTGTGCTTCTATATTCACCAGTTTTGTATATTCATCAGTTATGCTTCTATATTCACAAGTTGTGCTTCTATATTCACCAGTTGTGCTTCTATATTCACCAGTTTTGTATATTTATCAGTTGTGCTTCTATATTCACGAGTTTTGTATATTCATCAGTTGTGCTTCTATATTCACTAGTTTTGTATATTTATCAGTTGTGCTTCTATATTCATCAAATGATTTGCTATATTCATTAGATGATTTAGGCTTCAATAATTGCAGAAAATAACAACTAGTGAATATAGAAGCAAAATTGGTGAATATAGATACACAAATAGTGAATATAGAGCGCATCTGGTGAATATAGAAGAACAATTGACGAATATACAAAATTGATGAATATAGAAGCACAACTGATGAATATACAAAACTGATGAATATAAAAGCACAACTGGTGAATATAGAAGCAGAAAATAACTAGTGAATATAGAAGCACAACTGGTGAATATAGAAGCACAACTGATGAATATACAAAACTGGTGAATATAGAACCATAACTGATGAATATACAAAGCTCGTGAATATAGAAGCACAACTGGTTAATATAGTTACACAACTGATGAATGTAGAAGCACAACTGATGAATATTCATCAGTTCTGCTTGTATATTCATTAGCTGTGCTAATATATTCATCAGCTGTTTGGCCGAACGGGTGTGTAACACGTAAAGCAACGTCGTCTCCGGGAGCACACAAAAATTTACGACCGTGGTGAATACAGTTCACCCAAAAATCACTCTGACAATGCATAACGGGAAATAAATAGTTGACATATTTTAGGTTGTTATTTTTTGCGCGAAGCCCACTCGAATTCGGACTCGGCCAAATCGTTAGGCCTGTTTGCTGTTTGGTTCAAGCACAACTCATGCCCTTTGCCCTTTTTATTTTTTGAAATTGAAACGCAAAACTACTCAGTTAAATTTTGTTGGAGAACATGCAGTACTAAGCAATAGTTTCTCAGTGTTTGAAGGTGGAGAGAGAGGGGAGCAAAGCTCCTATCACTCTTTTGTCAGTCAGCCAACTTTCGTTCGTCTCTAGCTTGCATTGTGTAGATCTCAGCCTTTTGTATTTTTTTAGGTACATATTTATTGGGGTTTGCTAAAGACAGTTACTAGGATGTCCAGAAAAATTTGGGTTGAGTTGGGAGGTCAAAATTAAAAATTTCGTTGAAATTATACATATGAATTTATTTTTTATATATATAATTTTTTTATCCTAGGTAGAAGAATTTTAGGTGGGATTCGGGGGGCGGTTGCCCCCTCTGCCCCCCGTGGATCTGCCTATGAGGATGCCGATCAGCTTGTGCTAGGTCGCAAGCCTATAACCAAATTATTTTGAGAGGATTCTTATGATATGTTTGGTGCGGTGGAAAATGAGGAATTTCCTGCGGATTATATTCCATTTTTTTTGTTTGATATCAAGTGGTAAATTACAGAAAATGTGTTATAAAACACTCTCTATTATGATAAAATTTTCCTTATTATTTACACATATTTTTCATTGCCCTCATTTTCTCTCAACAATTATCATTTTCTCCTAAATTTTTCTTTCATATAAAATTTACCTAAACCAAAAACAGCCTTAATGAATCCCTTACGCACACCATAAGGAAAAAGACCTCACAATAACTAGAATCATTTGACTAGATCACCTGGGAGTCCGGCAAATAAAAATGCTAGTTATCCTTCATCATCAAATGAAAGATATATCACCAGAACAAGCTGACTGGATCAACTTGAGGTCCAGCCACTTGAGAATCCCATCACAAATGAAGGAGAAATCATTCTATTTCTTAGATCAGCAATCATGAATTCGAATGTACCACTCCTGGACACTGAGTTCCTCATAGTTGACGGAGTCGACGTCCTTCTCCATAAACTCGACCATCTCCTCGTAGCACTCAGCCTGCTTGGAGAGCTTGACCTTGTAGGCGCACTCTTTACTGGAGTTGTTGTTTGATGGAATTGATCTGCAGTGATGGAGGCAATTTGAGATTTTTTGGATCTGTGAGGTCTGATTCGAGTTGATTTTAGGAGAGAAATGAGACGATTTGGAGATTGAATCCTTCTAAATCCCACTTAATCTCCCAATCCTCTTTGAGAGGATTTGATGCCAAATGATTTTTTAGTATACAACTTATACATCTTGACGGGTAACACAACAAGGTTTTGTGAGCTTAGACAAGCTTTTGATCTTGAGGTCTCAAACAGTTTATGAGCTTACACAAGGTTTTGAGTATAAGTTTTGGGGGACAAAGTAGCTGTAATTTGCAAGTCCAAGTGTACGCATTATTGTTCTCTGTAAGACATAAATGAAAACAGTATTTCAAAGGAATTGATATGGACCTGGGCACATTATTTACTGTCTAGAAGAATGCTTTCTATTTTAGATTTAGCTGGCATAGTTAAAAAAAGGCGTTATTAACAAGATATGTTAATTGTGGTATATGGATGTGATACATGCCTAATCATAAATCAGTTAAAGACATGTTGCAAAATAGAGGAACCCAGATAATAATAAAAGGAACTCCAGCATGTATATTTATAGTACCTTGATGAGAAACTGTATATATTGATCCCCAAGCTCTATAAAGGGGAACAGCAATGAATTGACAATCCTTTTTTTTTATATCTCAATTTCTCTACAGTCTTCTGTCCACTTCATGTTTAGCTCTTCTAGGAACAATCCCCTTTGAGCTGCTTCAATAGATGTTGTTATGTAATTCTAACACGCAAAGAGGACATCAAGAGATCAAACACAAAAATATCAATTGCTCAGAGTTTAACACTGAAATGGCATATCGAAAGGAAGAAAGTGAAATTTAAAACAGCCTTGTTTTATTGCTGAAATCATTCTAGAGGCTGCATCATATTATTGTCTACCTTATATGAATCCACCAAGGCAACAACTGTTGAACGGCATCAATTGATTCATTAAATCAAAAATAAGAAGATGAAAAATCAAACCTTTAGGGTGTATTTGGTTTAGGGAAAATTTGGTGGAAAGAAAAATTTGGAGGAAAATGGAAAGAAATACTTTGTTTGGTTTAGAGAAAGTAAGGAAGGAAAAATTAGTTGGAAAACTTTGACAAAATAAAGAATATTTTACTAATTTCCTAAGAATTTTCCACCTCTAACCAAACACAGAAAAATAGAATGAATTCCATGAGGAATTCACTTTCCACCTAATTTCCCTTTCCCTCAAATTTTCTCTAAACCACACACGCCATTAAATTCCGAAGAAAATCTCATTAAAGAAATCGTGCTTCCCGAACAATTTTACGGGAACCCGAATCAAAAATCAACAAAAAACAATGTGGATCCCGACTAATCAGATGTTGACACCTATAATTTAAAATATAGATATTACTAATAATTATTTAGTCGTACACGTGACAGATGGAGAAAGAATATTAAAAGCAAAACAACGTAATATGAAAATGGATGTATTTTACTCCATCCGTCCTCTAATACATGTCGTTTACGGTTAATTTGAGTAGATTAAGGTGAAGTTAATGCTAGCGGTTGAACAAATTTAATAGGTAGGTGGTTAACATTTTTTTGAAAAAATTCGTGCAAAAAGTAAAATTGGTAGATGATTATTGGTGAGGAATGTATTATTTATTGATTATGATAATGAAGTGATTAATGTTTGACATTTTAAGGTAGTTGTTGATATTAAATACGCATTGAAAATTGGTAAGTGACAAGTAAAAGTGGACAAAAAAATTCGGTTAAGTGACATGTAAAAGAGGACAGAGGGAGTAATTTGTAGCCCTAGATTAGATTCTAATGAGAAAAATGGGAATCGAAAGTGGAAATATGAATAAAACATCAACCGATGCCATTTTACCCGTCAGTAGATATCAGTTTTATACTCTTATAGGGTTTATTCATTTTTCATATAGTTTTGTTTTACCTGTTTCATCATCCTTCTTATATTTCTAGAAGGATAATTAAATAAGTAAGCATTAAATTATGGAAAAAGAGATCCCCTTGTTACAGGAGAAAAATTTTCTGCTGCTGCATGCAAAATTACCACAATTTACTCACTTACCATTTTATTTCATCGCTGTTTATTTGAGTAAAAACGTCAACTACCAAAAACAAAAACTCACTTTTTTCCCGTTTGTCTCTCGGTCTGTCAATTGTTTTCAATCAATTAAGCTTTAGGAGAGGCTGCGGTTTCTCTATCGTTCATCTTCGATCAGCTAAAGTTAAGAGAGGTTATCATCAGGTCAATCAGGGTTTACGAGGGTGAGAGTCAGAAAAAGATACCGCTAGAGAAGCTATTGTTCCTCATCCATGTAGTTTGGGGTTTTTGAATAAAATCAACTCATTGAGAGTTAGGCGCTCTGCTGAACTTTGATGAAACAATGCCAGATGAGGAACGCCTGTGAGTTGATTTTTTGGGAAGCTTGGCAGAGTAACTAATGCTCAATGAGTTTATTTGTTCAGAAGCTCCAAAATCTATGGATGGGAAACGATAGCTTCTCTAACGGTCTCTTTTTCTGACTCTAAGACGTCGGCCTCTCCTAAAACTTAACTGATCATAGATGATTGATAGAGAGCCGACAGACACACGAGGAAGAATAAGTGAGTTTTTTTTTTGTTAATTGACTTTTTACCCAAATAAACAATGATGATAGAAAAGTAAGTGATGACATTGTGGTAATTTCGTGCGCAACAAGAAGAAAGTTTTCTCCTGTGACAAGGATGATCTCTTTCCTCTTAAATTATACTCTCATTTCGTTTTTCACCCACAAAGAAACACATTTTTCACTTGTCATCCCATTTCTTCCCAAAACCACCCTTGACTTGAAATTAACTATTTTGTATTTCTACTTCTAAATTTTTTTTCTCTCTTCTTTCAAATTCTTGCTCTCCTATGTTCTTAAACTCTAAAGAAAAGCCTGAAAATGTGTTGGGTTTTTGAGAGCGAGTAAAAAATAGGAATTTTTTCAACTTCTGATGAGGTGGTGATGGAGTGACTGCTTTTGATGGGATTGAGATGAATTTTCACCTACTTGACACAATTGAATTTTACTGCCCCCTATTTTATAGCATGCACGTGCTTAGGTTGTTTCGATCAAAATATCATTAGCATAGGCATAATGTTAAGTAAATTTATATATTTGTAGTTAACTTAGTCTAATCTAGTGTCAAGTTCTTTAAATTAACATACGAGAAAAAGAGATATAAGTGACAACTCGTATAAGTTAGGTAAGAGATCACATAAAAATGTCGATTATATATATTTTTTTTCATTTTGAGGGTTTTAGGATTCTAGTGTTTTGCAGTATTAGAGTTATATGGTTTTAAGATTTCAGCTTCTTTAATTTTTAGGGTTTTCAGACACTGTAGTCTTGGGTTTTCGAATTTTAAGATTTAAAGTTAAGTTTTATTGGATTTTAAACTTTTAGGGTATTTAAGACTATATCCTAAATATCATATAACCCTAAAATGAAAAAAATAAGAGGTAATATAATGCTTTTTACATAATCCTTTACCTATCTTATGTAAGGTGATCGAGCCGACCACCACTAATATTTTATGTTGTACTTAATTTAATTTTGTTAATTTAAGCAAAACTAATGTAACTTAGTTTAATATAAGGTTAAATAAATTTAAAAAAAAAATATAAAAAGAGAGTATGAACTATCACACTTTCTGAAAGTGAGAGTGCAACTATCAAGTTGAAATTCTCTACAAAAACCACTTGAGATCAGTGTTCTAAAAATCAGCCTGGGTGGCTGATTAATCGCCGCCCAGATGCTAGGCGCTTGTCCATCGATTAATATTGGCTGAGGCGGGTGGAAATTGGATTTTTTAGGTCAAAGGGCGATTAATTGGTCAATTAACAATTAGGCGGGTCAAATTATAATTTTTAAAAGATGGAAACAAAGTGTTTCACATGCCTCTGTTGGACGTTTCTCTCTCTAGCCACTTTGAATCAGCGAAAACCTAAATCGACAGAGCGAGGCGATTTTGGCGGAGGTGAGAACAACACTTTCAGCTGGACGGAGCACGGAGGAAGGAGGACCATGTAGGGATTTGCGAAAGAAGGCGACGGACAAAACCCTAACTAGTGAGTTTGTTTGTTCCTCCAACTTCATCGACTCAATTTTGGGACGAAACCCTAACTCCTCGCCTGAAACGAAGCAGGTGCGTCTCCCATTTTCTATACCTTCATCGACTCAATTTTATTTCTTTGTTTTGGCGAATGCAACTCAAGTTTCTCTTATTTATATGTACCGGGTCTGGGTTTGGTACTGGATTTGTTTGTTTGTTTTGGCGGATGCAGCTTAAGCTGTCAAGCACAGGTGACTAGTAAATGTTCTAATTTTCTGGATTTAGTACTGGGTTTCACCCCCATTAAGTTACTGACCCAACATGATTTTTCTTATGATTTATGTCATTTAGTGTAGAATAACTAATTTCAAATTTTGTTGTAACATTAAGATGTTTTCCAAATGCAGCTATGACGTTTAATAATTTACTTGTTGCTCATCACAATCTGTAGTGTCTGGTTTTGTTACATTTCAATAAACACTCCATGAGTAGGTTGAATCAAATATTAATGATTATATCTTTCCTTGTGTAGGTTGCTGTTCGTAAAGGCTAAAGGGTATGTTTTCTTTGTTTAAAATTTTATTCAATAGTTCAAAGGCTGTTATAAATCAATATAAGCATCTTCTTATCACCCTAAGTTAATGATTTAATTTTTTTATAAGGATGGCATCAGTTATGGAGAGTTGTTCAACTGCATCAGATTCTGAAGCACAAGGATCTACTGAAATTGAAAATATCAAACGCAAATCAGATGATATAGGGTGAGAATATGGAGTTCTAGCCATTCCGAATAGTCTAAACAAAATCAAGTGCAAGTTATGTTCTAAGATCGTGAATGGTGGAATCAGTCGTTTGACGCAACACATAGCTCACATTAAAGGAAATGTGGCATCGTGTCCGAAATCCACCCCACTTAATCGAGCAAGATGTAAAGAAGCATGAGATGCACCAAAGTAAAAAAAGGATAGAAAAAGAAATCATCTTGAGGCCATTAGGAAAGAGTTATCATTTCAGGAATTGACAAAGATGATGATGATATTGTTGAGGTTGAAGAATGAGCCAACTAGTTTATGTCCAATTCAACGCGAAACTTGTTAACAAGGCAAAAAGAATAAGGAACAAACAGGACAAATTACTAGCAAATGATGCTGGCATGGCTCAAGCATGGCTTGTGGATGGTGTCGATGAAGATGATGAGTATCACTGTTCACCAAATATCATAGATGATCAAAGAAATGAAGTTGAACAAGTTACACCACCTCTTCAAGCCAGTAGAGATTTTAGAGAACTAGAGGAAGATGACTTTCAATCAGATGATGAGGAAAAAGTTACTAACTTCACATTTGATGATGTGGATCTGTAGGCCGATTATTGGTGATAGGAGGTATACATTGTTCTATTTTGACATTGTTTTTAGGCTTTAATCTTTGTATCGATTGATTACTTATGGTGATTGTGATCAAATACTAAATATAGTTGTATTCATGCTAGGCTTGAAAAAAGAGCTAGTCAAGGAGAAGAAGCTAGCAAAGAGAAGGTGTTTTCTAACAACCCCAAGGTTATGAGTTCAAGCCCTGTTGGTACCGCATTTACGCTTAGATACACTGGAGGTGCGCGTGAGTTGGCCCGCAATGAGTATGGGCGTACACTATCAAAGTGGAGGGGGAGTGCGGCCCCTGGCCACCAAGGGGGGAAGTGGGGAACCACTATCGATCCTTTTTTTTTTTTTTTTCTAAAAGAAGGTGTTGAAGTTTGAACTTTTTTTATTTGTAAATAATTTACAATGCTTTTATGTGATTTGAAATGGTCTGCGTGCCATGTTTTATATATGCCGTCTCAATTATATACTATTGTTGTCGGCAACGATTATTTTATGGTTTCAGTATTGCAGCTTAGACATGCTCACTTAGGTTTTATTATAGAATTGAGACTAGGTGCAAGTACAATTGTGCAAGCAGGGCCGATCCTGACTTTTTAGGGACCCTAGGCAAGAATAAAAATGGGCCCTTTTACATGTAAAAAAAATAAAAAAAAATAACATCATTTTGTGATTTTTGTTTATTTTACAATGTTC
Source organism: Kalanchoe fedtschenkoi (assembly GCA_002312845.1). Lineage (NCBI taxonomy): Eukaryota > Viridiplantae > Streptophyta > Magnoliopsida > Saxifragales > Crassulaceae > Kalanchoe > Kalanchoe fedtschenkoi. Next base: position 1,926,574 of record NQLW01000024.1, read on the forward strand.
AGCTCATAGTCCTATATACCTTACAGCCTAAAAATCCAAAAATACTTAATCTGAAAACCGAACCTTAAGTGTCTAGAAATCCTATAACCTATAAATTTCCTAAAACCTGTGTTTATGTCATTTTTCTTTGCTCATTTTTTCTAAACCAAATATATTAGTGTTTTAGAATTTGAGTACGTAATTGTCATTTGTTGTCATGACAGTATAGTATAAATTAGGTTTTTTTTATTTTAATTTACATTGATGACCTAGTCGAATTGGTTGGAAGGCATTTGAATTAATTTGAAAGGCACGAGTTCAATTCTTGGTAAAGACAAATTTTTTATATTTTGCATTTTCTCTGTGTTTGTGGATTGACCCTAGAATGGGCCTCGGGCGGTCGCCCATATGGGCCACATATCAGGGCCGGGCCTGTGTGCAAGTTGTGCTTAAACAGGTTTTAATATGATTTCATAATGATATATTTTATAAATATATTTTAAATATTATATTAATATATAAAAGCACCGATTAAGCATCCAATTAGTCATTATGATTAATCTCCGTCTAGCCGATTAATTGCTAGGTGCTGTCTCAACCACCTAGGGCCGCCTAGCGCTTTTTGGAACACTGCTTGAGATTGTCTGTAATTGATTAAATTACAATATTATAATTAAATTTTAGAAAAATTAGCATTCGATTCTTAATAACATCAAATAACACAATAAAATTATAAAATCTCAAAACTTCGTCATTTATCAAAGGTCTTAGTTTAAGTTAGTATAAAAATGATGCTTTGTTATTTTTTATTTATATTATGTTAGTTTATGTTATTAGGAATCAAACTGTAATTACTCTAAAATTTGTCAAGGTTGAAATGTAATTTAATCAATTACATAACAATCTCGAAAGGGTTTTTTCTTAGGATTGCAAAATTTGGTAGTTACGTGACAAACGTATTTTTGATCCTATATATTTGTCAATGTTATGTTTCAGGTTTAGTTGTAGTTAAATAAATTCGGGACGTCCGAGTCTAATCCAGAGGAGCAAGTAAGGCTTATCAGAGGCACTAATGTCCTAGTTAATGAGTATTTAATCCTAGACGAATAGTTTTGAATTAATTTAGGAACTACGGAAAACAAAAGCAGTTGTGAAGGGAAATTTGTATTCAAATTATCGAAACATCCTTGGATTTCTACTTCACCTAAATTGTATGCAAACTCTCATGTAATATTGAAGCACAAATAATCATCCACAATGTAACATGCAATTTTGATATTTCATCATAATAACTCAATAATTTATTGTTAGTCAGATTTATGGGTGTTTCCCATAATAAATTATTGACTATAATTGATTTCGTACTGTATTATTTTCCGATTCTGGTCTTCGTAGCCACAAGTACTAGTCAAAGGGTTATTATACTAATATCTCCTAATCATGCAGCCAAGTCACTGGATAAACAAACCACTCAATATTCGTACGCAAGCTCCGAATTCAGGTCTTCGCTTGATTAGGGATATTGAGTACAACAAAGTAAACTATCTAACCCAACCCGATTTTGGTCTTCGTGGGTTGGAATATTCTGGTCTAGAGGGTAGAAAATTTTATCCTAAATTTAATTCTTCTAGCATGCACATTTTAACTCTAAATTACTATGCATGACAATTCATAAGACAAGGAGTGTAGGATCAATAATACAACCAACCATACACATGACATGCATATATGCAATTCAAAGAGGCATGAACAATAATGGATGAAAATACTTAATTGATAAGCATGAATTTGAGTTTACAACAACTTAGGATACGTAGGATCCTAGAATAGAGAGACTATTTACTACGCATCATAGTAATACAATCACAATAATAATGAAAGTAAAACTAGGAAGGTAGAAGAAAGCTTAGTCTCATGATGTTCCAACTCTGAACGGTAGAATCCCTAAGCTCCTCTGTGTGCGAAGATATGAAGAATGAGCCGTAGCCCTTATATTTATAACTGATGTCTGCCTTCTCCCTGCCTGCCACGTGTCAGCATGACCTGACTCGAGTTTCTAACAAAGGTTGCATGACCTGGGTCGAGCACCGACATTGAGCACGATCTGGGTCGAGTGCTGCAAATTATGGACGATATGGACCGAGCACCGACATTAAATGATTTGGGTCGTGATTTTTGATGGGAAGCTCGACCTGGGCTAGTTAACATTTTGCATATTTATAAATTGGCCCCTGAAGTTCCTTCGTTTGACAATTTGACTCTTCAGATTGTCTTTTTGTCCGATTTTAGTTCAATTTGCAATGTTTTCAACTTCTTCTTCTTCCGAAGCCATTATTCTTCATATTTAACCTAAAAGAGACAAAATCAGCTATAAATCACCCATAATGACTCGGATACGATCCAAATATACTAAGTATAAGCACTTAAAATAGGGTACATTATTGCCATATCAAAATGCTCCACACTTAAAATTTGTTCGTCCCGAACAATATAATATATTAGTATGAGGGTGCAATGAATGGTATGATACCCAATCGAGAATATTTGAGTTCATTTCCATTCATTGAAAAATCGTTCTTCATTGTTGGCTAAATTAAAACTACTCCGAAAAATAAAAAAAATTCCTAACTCACTTTTGTAGGAATCACGGATGCACTTAGCACATGCATCAAGCCTTTAAATCCCTAGTGGACGAGTTATAGTCTCGTGAGGGTTCTTATAGATCAGATAACCCACAAATCCAAAAGTGTTCAAAAGTTTAATCTTGAACTTGAATATTCAAATAAAACCGCAATATCATAATGAAATCAAAACTTAGAAATTAAGATCAAGTCACTAAAGTCAAGCACTTCACATTGTGAAATAAGCCATCATAATCCGTACTCATAAAGATTTGCAAGAAATCAGGGTCACCAGAAATCAATTTTTTAAAATTGGTTTTGAAAAATTTTAAGGCCGGTACCCATTGGATTTGAAGAATTGAAATTTTTTTGTATTAAACTCATATTCAAAACATGAAATGGAATAGCCAAAAAGACAATTATAAAGAAAATTAAACTTGCAAGAATTCAGACTTTATGCTCTTCCTTAGGACTCATCAAAATTCTAAGCATCAAATCATTAGAATAAAGCAGAAAAATTCAAATAATCCATGTAAAGGTTTGTTTTTATGAATGCATGTAGAGGCATAAATTCATGATCTCCCCCCTTCACTAAACTGTGCTTATTAAGCATATATATATATATGAAGAAACAGGAATATTTGCTGATACATGCAATTCATGTCATGACATGGAATATGTGTGTGTAATCAGTACAATAAGATATAAAATATAAATAGTAAGAAAGAATTACTCCCTCATTCAGCTCCGTTTCCAAGTTATGCTGGCATCAACACAAACTACAATTTTAAGGCATTAACCTAGGCACATATCACACCAAATCATGAGATGAAATAATAATGCAAGAAACACAAATGTCTCAACAGCAGTCATAGCAATCACAAGATACATGACAATCTTGACTAAGTAGATCCACAACAACCATCACAATAACAAGTTATTAATAAAGCTACTACCCCCACTAAAACTACCAGGATCAGGTAGGGGTTGGGGCTGATGTTGTTGGGTCGCTTCAGGATGACCCTGTGGCTGCTGGTTGGTAGATGCGCTAAATATGGATGCTAGGAATAACCAAACGATTGTGCCCTCAGCCTCACTAACTGTAGTATCTCACTCAGTATCTGATGGTGCTCATCTTGTGAATAACCCTCACCATAGTCTCCAAAGATGTGAATCGCTGCTCCCAAGATGTTGCTCCAAATGGGGCCTACTGCTGTGGTTTGGGCTGCTCCTGCACTGGCTGCATTGGATGTGGATCTGGTACATGGTCCTCATCACCCTCAGAATCAATCTGTCTCCTTTGCCTCTTAGACCCCGGCTTAATGTACCTCATCTCATAAAAATTTCCTAAGTGACGAATCATCTGACAAGTCCGTAGGAATGGCATATCGACCTATATGTCATCAACATGAGTATGGGCTGATTTCCATATCATAATGCTAGGCCAACTTGCTGATAAATAATCAACCAAAAAATCCTTGAAAAGATCCATTGGACCAATGTCGAAACCAGGAAGATAGGATAGTGAACCAGTCCAAGCGCCGTTCAACATGCAGAGCATACAATACAGTCATGTCATCTAATGGTAAAACGCCAGTCTCCCATCTACCATTAATTGAGTTATTGGGCGGTGCGTGGAATGGGTCGATTCTGGCTGCTTGAACTAGGTCTTTTTCTTTGGCGGCGCTCGACCTATATCGAGTTATTAGACGGTGCACGATCTGGGTCGAGTTCGTCGGCTCGATCTGGGTCGAGTTCTTCGCCTCGATCTGGGTCGAGTTCTTTTTGGGGCTCCAGGTTGAGTTTTTTTGGATTTTCAAAGCCAATGGGTTCTAGTGCCTACTTATTTTTCAAACCTAAGCTTATAAGATTTCCCAATGCCTCTAATTTTTGACACACTAAATATTGGGACCATTAACCGCTCCACACTAAATTCACTTAAAATTCATTGAGCGGATAATGGTTCCCAATCCATGAATACTATCCCAAAAACTAAGAAAAAGGAAAATAAAAACTTTACTTCCCGAAAAGGCCTAGTTTAACTTCTTGGCGAGACATAGTAAGCTCAGAATCACTACTGAGAAGTCGTTTGCGAGGATCCGTTCTCAGTAGGCACCACATCCACGTCCATGAGGTTTGTATTCTTTTCGTCATTTTCTAGTGAGTAACCCTGTTAGTAGTGTTTGAGGCGCTATCCATTAACAATAAAATTTTCTCGTGGCCCTTTTATTTGAACATGATCATCAGGAAATTGTTGTTGCAAGGTGTAGGGTCCATCCCATCGGCTTCGAAGTTTGCCTGGAAACAACCTTAGCCTTTAGTTATAGAGTAGCACAGCGTCACCTTGTTTGAAGACTTTCTTTCGAATAACTTTGTCCTGCCACTTTCGCATCGTTTCCTTATAGATAGCGGCATTATCATAAGAATCCAGTCTGATTTCATCTAACTCGTTCAATTGAAGCAGTCTCTTTTCTCTCGCGGCCTTCATGTCAAAATTCAATAATTTTATGGCCCACATCGCTTTATGTTCTAATTCGACTGGAAGGTGACAAGACTTTCCGTATACCAGGCTGAATGGGGACATTCTGATTGATGTCTTGAAAGCTGTCCTGTATGCCCATAACGCATCAGCTAGTTTTAGTGACCAATCTTTCCTTGAACAAGAGACTGTCTTTTCAAGAATAGATTTGATTTCTCTATTTGAAACTTCGACTTGGCTGCTTGTCTGGGGATGGTATGGTGAAGCTACCTTGTGATATACTCCATATTTTCATAAGAGGGCTTCAGAATGTCTTTCCTGTAAATGCTTTCCTCCATCACTGATAACGGTGCGCGAACTGCCAAATCGTGGAAAAATAAATTTCTTGAAAAGCATTATCATAACTTTTGCATCATTTGTTGGTGAAGCAATGGCTTCTACCCACTTCGACAAATAATCCACTGTGACTAGTATATACTCATTACCATAAGAGGACAGTAAAGGTCCCATAAAGTCTATTCTGTAGACATCAGAAATCTCCACTTCTAGAATTCCTTGTTGAGGCATCTCGTCTCTTCTTAAAATATTTCCTATTTTCTGACATTGGGGACAAGCCTTCGCGTAATCAAAAGAATCTTTAAAAATGCTAGGCCAGTAAAAATCTGATTGTAGAATACGTGCAAATGTCTTTACTGGTCTCCCATGACCTCCATATCAGGATGCATGGCAATGATGTAGAATTTCTGAAGTGTTTATCTTAGGGATGCAAGTACAATATAATCCATCAGCATAAAGTTTGAACAAGTGACATTCGTCAAAATAGTAGTGATTCACGTTAGCCAAAAATTTCTTTCTTTGATTCCAATTCAATTCTGCTGGGATGATTTTGTAGGCTAGATAGTTGACATAATCTGTAAACCACGGTAGTCCGTTGTCGATAGGTCGTTTGTCTTCTTCCCGTTCTAAGTGGCCTAGCTTCAATCGTGACATATGATCAGCAACACGGGTTTCAACTTCTTTTTTATCATGTATGTCCACATCAAGTTCCTGAAGTAGTAAAACCTATCTGATAAGCCACAATTTTGACTCTTTCTCAATTAAATACTTGATGGCTGAATGGTCTGTGGAGACAATGGCTTTTAATCCAACCAAATACTGTCTGAACTTTTCAAACGCATAGAAAACTGCCAGCATCTCGTTTTCAGTTGTGGTGTAGTTCGCTTGGGCTCCATTCAGAACTTTGCTTGCATAATATATGACATGTAGTCTCTTATCTGTGCATTGTCCTAGGACCACTCCTATTGCATAATCGTTTACATCACACACCAACTCAATTGATAGATCCCAATTTGGAGGTTAAGTTATTGGGGCTGATATGAGTACCTTTTGCAACCTGCGAAAAGCATTAAGACTGTCAATATCAAAAATGGATGGAGTATCTTGGCACAAAAGATTAGTAAGGAGTCTGGCAATTTTGGAGAAGTCTTTAATGACCCGTCGGTAGAACCCGGCATGTCTAAGAAAATTTCTCACTCCTTTGACATTGGTCGATGGAGGCAGTTTCTCAATAACCTCAATTTTGGCCCTGTCTACCTCAATACCCTTATGCGATACTTTATGACCAAGGACAATTCCTACCTCGACCATAAAGTGGCACTTTTTCTAATTCAGCACAAGATCATAATGCATGCATCCTCTTAGTATTAATGAAAGATTAGTAAGACAATCATCAAAACTATCGCCATATACAGAAAATCATCCATGAATACTTCCATTATTTTCTCACTATATCCATCAAAAATTACATTCATGCATCTTTGAAAAGAACTAGGTGCAGCACATAATCCAAACGGAGCTCGTTTATATGCATAAGTACCAAAGAGACATGTGAAAGTAGTCTTTTCATAATCTGCTGGATTAATGGGAATTTGGAAGTAACCCAAATAACAATCTAAATAGCAATAATATTTATGTTTAGCTAATCTTTCCAGCATTTGATCAATGAATGATGCTTGTTGCACAAACAAAAAGTTGATCTCCCAGTGCCGGCCAGCCATGACGCCACTTTCATCCGCCACACCTTTCCTCTGCTAATCATGGACCAGATCTAGTCTGATCCTACCATCTGATGTCTAGCAAGGCTCGATCTGAGCAATAAATAGTCCTTCTCAAGGGAGTGGATATCTCTAGCAAGGCTCGATCCAAGCCAGTGAATCTATTTACATTCATCCATTTGTGGTACCTTTTATCTTCTATGCATCAAGGCCGAATGTGGCGGTCATAAGAGCCAGCTTGGCTGCTGAGTTGAGGGCACTCCGCCAAAGACTATTGTTTAGTGGCCAGTAGGACAACCACGGGTCATCGCCTGCATCTTCTGCTTCTTGAGCCGCTTCAGAGCCTCAAAGACTACTGCTGATTTTCTCTAGGTCGATTCCTCCCTCAGGTCATCATTAGGCTGCTACCTCAAGTGAGATTAACTTTTCAAATCAGGCATATCTACCTCCATAGCCACAACTACTTCCTGCCCGAATCCAAGATACTAGCAAGCTTCTCCATAACTACTTTATGGGTGATTTTGTTTGATTTCTTATGTTTCTTTATTTTGGTTTTGTATACCAATGAATTACAGTGATGTTTTGTTAGATGGTATAAATGAGTTTACCCAGTAGCATCTCACATTTGTTTCAACATATTATTATGAATTCTATTTTATTCTTATTTTTTGTTAAGAGTTTTGACGGATTAGAGGGGGAGAGTAGGAAGTGGCAGAAATATGATGTGAACGGATGACATATTACCACGTTTGAATTTATTAAGCGTGGTTAAATATATTTTATACTTATTAAAAAAAAAGACCATTTATCACGTTTCAAGTTTTTAAGCGTGGTAATAGGTGTCATTTATTACCACGCTTTAAGCGTGCTAATATGTCCACGATCTATTACCACACTCTATACTTTATTAATTACGACGCTCGCTTTCACCACGCTTGGCAAACGTAGTAAAAGTTTTAAATTAAGCGTGATATTAAGCTCAAACTTCTAGTGGTGACCGTAGATAAAATACAAAAGTTTAGTGATGTATGTTGTTTTGTATGGACAATAAATACTTTAATTCAATACCTTTGTAATTCATTCCACCATATAACATTGGAAAACACATCTTTAATAATAACATATCGTTTCGTTTATTTTTCTCTGTCCATTTTATTCTGCCAAACTTTCAAAAAACATTATGCGATCTGGCTGGCTTGCTAATTGGGCATCAGGTAAAGAAGCTGCCCACGCATGTGGCTGAAGGGTGATTCCCAGCTTGGCCTGGAGCGAGTGACGAACGGTGGGTGCCCCAATCAAAATTAAATCTATCTTTTTTCGAGGGTTTAGAATACGACCCTGGAGCTAGAAGACAGTAAGACAAACAAAATAATCTCGTATTACCCAGAGAAAAGCATATACTCCCATCTAACTACTAAACAACAGCTAGCGTCTTAACAAACAATAATTGTGCGCATCAGCAACACCATGAAGATGCAAATGTGCAAGACAGTAGTACTAAATTATAAATATTATCGTCACTACTAAAATTATACTAGTTTAGTTCAAAGAGAAGATGCATTCATTAATAAATATTAAGACAAATCAAAGCATAGGTGAAGTCTCTCATACGTATTGATAATGGTGGTTAGTGCTACTTTTCATATTGGTAAGTGATCCATATTAATCTTAATCACTGATTTGTCTCTCCTGATTGGCTTGTTAGTTGAATATACACTGGACAAATAGCTACTTCTCTGTTGTTTGGTCTCAACTATCCTTAAATCAAGATTCCATAGGAAGTTAAATTTTATCTTCTGCAGCAACAGTTAGTTCATTCTATTATTTCATACTAAAGAGTAGAGACATAAGCTCAATAGAGTATGGAGCGCTGATTGTCTGGCACATGCAGAGACAAATTAGTCCAAATCTGGTGATGACAATAAACTAGACAAGGATATAGACGTATGAAGCCGCCATTGATGACAACGCGAAGTTTGTTTGCTAGTTCTCCTATAGGTTCTCTTCCAAGATGAAAAGAGCCAGCACTAGAAACATATTAGTCAACTTCCCCATATTTTCATTGTTTCAAAAGTTAACCCCGTTAGGAAGTGATCTCGGAGTGACTCCTAAAAAACCTTGGATATCAAATCCGAATAAGGGTCATAAAGTTAGGAATCCCACACGATTGTCCCTTGAGGTTAATTTGTTTAACATTGCAACTCTTTGACATGGGCACTAGTTGAATTGAATTATTTGACACTATGAAAAAGTCATAAAGTTGAATTGAACACAAGTCCATGCCGCGTAAAGAAACTTAGCTGCAATTTCTACAGCTAAATTCACCGAATCTTATTTTATGTGTAAATGCCAAGGCTGTGATACCACCCATTGAACTTTTGACCACAATAAACTAAATCTGAAGCCTAATTTATGTTGTTTTTTCTTCTCCTCCAAAACTACAGTTAACTGTACCAAGTTCCAATAAAGTTTCACTTGATGTTTATGCATTGGCTCTCTCGAATCTTATATTTTTCATCAAGATGGAAACATGAGAACAGAGCCAGGGTTAAATTTAGTGAATGTGAAAGCCAAATGGTTCCTTGAAAGATGGAGTTTGTTTTGTTTATGACTTTACCAGCTATGAATGGGACATCCTGGAGGTTCTCAATTTTTATTGGTTCGCAAAGTAGCTCTTTTCTTTTGGTTATTACAGTGTGTATAACATTTTTTTCATTTATTAATATACTGTGTATTGGGTTGGACATCATTTCAAATATTAAAGAATAAAATGTATTAATTTTGAAATATACCTGTTTTTGCCTGTCGTTATTTGGTTTCACCTGGCAATAGCCGCACAAGCGTATGTCAAACTCATCGGCAGATATTGTGCACAAGTTTCTAAAGAAAGTTTTAAAAGAATGATATGTATACGCGCCTAGAAATTATGCACTCTTTTTTCTTTCTTTTCTTAGCGTCAAGTTCAAAGTTCTTAAAATGTGGTTACTGCAGTAGATTTCAAAGCCGTGTTAACTTCTCTAATCCTGTGCCACCTGACCTTGTGCCTGCTCAAAATTAATCAATAATGACAGTTGGTATATATGGCTGAACAGGTTATTGATAACAGAATGTTATATGATATAATTGTCTGCACTATCTCATACGATTTATTTAACTGGTTTTTTTTGTATATAAAGCATATATAGTTTTGACGCTTACTCTCGACCTTCATCTCGGCTGTGTTTGAACCTTGCTACTGCTAGGAAGAAGATGCCTGCAGCAGCAGCCCATGGTGAGAAAATCCCTCATTTGATGGGAAGAGCTGGAGACAGTTTCACGTCTTGTAAAAGGTAATCTTATATATCCAAAAATATTGGTTGTGCTAGCTGGCTAGCTTTTAGATTTGTTCATGTCTGTCGTTCATCACATGTGTCCCAAATTGAAAAAACAATTTTTTTAGGTTGGAGGGCAAAGTGGCAATAATCACAGGAGGTGCAGAAGGGATAGGTGAGGCTACGGTCAGACTATTTGCCAAAAATGGAGCAAAAGTGATCGTAGCTGATGTGAATGATAAACTCGGAACTGCTCTGGCAAGCTCATTCCCAGATGTCGCATTCATTCACTGTGATGTTACCTCTGAAGAAGACATCAAGAATTTGATCGACGGAACAGTTTCAAATTACGGCCGGCTAGACATCCTCTTCAATAATGCTGGTGTTCTTGGGAAACAATCCAAGAACAAGAAAAGCATACTCAATTTTGACCCGGATGAGTTTGACAAAGTGATGAGTGTGAATGTTAGAGGTACTGCATTGGGGATCAAGCATGCTGCGCGAGTCATGATCCCAAGAGGAGGTACGTATGTATGTCATGCCACCCGTATTTATCATGATGCTCTTTCTATAAATATATACACTTACACGTATAGGTGGGTGCATCATATCGACGGCGAGTGTGGCCGGGGTGCTAGGCGGGCTGGGGCCGCACGCATACACAGCTTCAAAACACGCAATCGTGGGCATAACAAAAAACACTGCATGTGAGCTTGGGAGGTACGGGATAAGGGTCAACTGCATATCTCCATTCGGGGTTGCTACTTCAATGCTGGTGAAGGCATGGAGGTCGGACGATGAAGAGGGTGATTACGGGACACCAATGGAGGAAGAGGTTGAGAGGATGGAGGAGTTGGTGAGAGGAATGGCCAATTACCAAGGGTCAACGCTAAAAGCAGTAGACATAGCTGAGGCTGCTCTATACTTGGCTAGTGACGAGTCGAGATATGTGAGTGGACATAACCTCGTTGTCGATGGTGGCGTCACTACTTCAAGAAATTGTGTTGGTTTGTGATGATAATTAAGTTGAGAATTAATTAAATTGATGCTGTTAAATCTAACATCCGACCCTTACGCATGGAAAATAATTGTTTTTAATTGGCGGCTTTGGGAAACAGAATCACCAACCACAAATGCTCGTAGTCTTTGACCAGTAGGACATGTAAGGCTGGAGAGCATCAATGTTTATTACTGTTTTGATAGCTGTCCTTGCTATGGGCAGATAATACTATTTTAGGTCTGATAGTGTTCTCTTATTGACGAATTTTTTTCGGAGGATTGAGAATCAATCCAAACTTTTCATTTATATATTAATTTTTTCCTTACATAAAAGTCTACTTGTATATATAAATGCAAAATCAAAGAACTATAATATTTATGTGTTAGGTTCCCAATTATCCCAAATGGAGTTTCACACATATAAATAGCTACTGCTATTCTACAAAATGAGTTGCTGATGCTCTAAATGAATGAGTTGAGTATTGTTTTTGAGAAAAAACAGGAGTCTTAAACTATCACAACTTCCTCATTTACGCTTACAACTCTCCGAATCATCAAAAAGAGTGTGATGGAAAAATTTAGACTAATTTTAGTTGTTTTTTTAAAATTGATTGATTTGATTCATTACATACAACTGATCTTATTAAATTTGTTGAGGATTAAAGTTAAATGAGTGTGAAAAGACATCATTTTGTTGATTTGAACGAGACGATATCACTTAATTTTATGATCAAACGATGTAGTTTTCATGCACAAGTCTGCTTAATATAATAAAATTAGTTTAGGAGTGTAACTGCAAAGTTTATTTCAGAAAATGAATTCAAATTTTATTTTATTGTACTTTTTTTGATAATTCAGATAATTAAGACCGTAATTAAGAAAGTGATGGTAGTTTATGACCCTTTTAGGGTTTTTCCTTATTTTTGTATCTTCTTTTATTGTTGTGTGTTTTACAAATTAAGGGGATATGTCCTTTTATACTCTTTGGAGACTAATGATAGTCACACCACAAATTCAATTTGAGATGGTGGTGTTGTTTATTTTTGCATCATCTATCCACTTGCTATTTTATTTGAGGTTTGGAACTCTAACACCTCCCCCCAGTATGCACGATTTTAATGACTTTATACTTGACTTGCTCTCGGATGAAAAGATATTGGCATTCTATATGTTTGCTTCTGTTATTTGACACCAGATTTTTTATAAGTGAGATAGCTGATTTATTGTCCACAAAGATTGTTGTAGGACCTTACTCTATGTATTGCTCGCCCAAAAAATACATGTGCCACATTTCTTGTCATGTGCAGGTAGCGCTGCCGCCATATACTCAGCTTCACATGTTAATAGAGCAATAATTTTTTACTTCTTTAATGATCATGTGAATACAACCGATCCAATATGAAATGCATATCAGGAAGTGCTCTTCCGATCATCCAAATCTTCTCCATATTCTTATATGAATAGCCAATCAATTTGGTGTCATGAAATTGTGTATAGAACAAATCATGATTGGTTGTACCTTTCACATATCTCAAAATTCTTTTTATCTCTTTGGTTTCTAGATGTATCTGCTAACCACTCTGACAGAACAGATAATATCAGACTGTGTGAAAGTTAAATATCTTAAACTTCCCACCACACTTTTGAATAATGTCTGATTCACCGATTCTTCAATAGAATCATTTCTGAGCTTCATTCCTGATTCAGCTAGTGTAGCCGCCGGCTTGCAATCTTTCATTCTGAACTTGCTTAAAACTTGTTCAACATATACTTTCTTTGTGATACAAATATTCCATCTTTCAATTGTTTAACTTCATTTATAAGAAAGTAAGGCATTTCATTGATGGCTGTCATCTAGAATTCATTCATCATTACCTGCTTGAAATCATCATATAAGGCTGCATTATATCTAGTGAATATCATATCATCGACATGGAGACATACGACCAATGTATCACCATTTTTCTTCCATTTCGTATATAAGGCATGTTTATAGGGACTCTTGAAAAAACCTTCTTCTGAAAGTACTCATCAATTCTCATGCTTGTGGAGCTTGTTTCAAGTCATAAAAGGCTTTTTTCAAATGATAGACTTTATCTTTTCGACTTTCTTTATATATCTTGGTGGCTACTCAATGTGTATACTTCTTCTTCCGCGTAACAATATAATTTAAGAGTAGAAACTTCACATCCACATTATAAAGTTTCCATTTGTTTTGTGCTGCAAGTGCTATGAGAAGTCTAACGATAACAATTCTTGCAACTAGGGAGAATACTTAATCATAGTCAATTCCATGTCTTTACTTATAACCTTTGACTACTAGTCTCGCTATATGTTTCTCCACTTGTCCTTCTTGATTTGTTTTGGTCTTGTAGACCCCTTTCACACCCATTGCTTTATTCCCCTTTGGAAGGTTTGTTAGCTCCCATATGTTATTTCTTTGTATAGAGGCCATTTCTTCATTCATAGCATCCTTCAATTTCTTTTCATGAGCTGGATCTTCATATGTGGTTGGATCATATTTTGCAATCAAATAAATTAGTGAGTAATCCATTGGTTGAGTGTTCTGGTAGATGTCTGCTAGACCTTTTGTTTTAGATGGCGCTCCCCATGAATTGCTATTGTTATTAAAATCACTTGTTTCTCCATTATGTGATTCTTAGGACATAGTCTTAGGACTTGATGTAGGCCTAGGACCACCATTTTGATTATAGTCTTTCACATTTTTTTCTTTTCATCATTATTAAAGAATAAACTAAGCATTGGGTTTGCTTCCTTATTCTACCTTCAGTAATCTTCTTCGTCGAACTCAACATCACGTGAGATGATCATCTTCTTTATCATTAGGTGGTATTGTCTGCTCACCTTACTTTATTTATTATAACCAAAAAAGGTGCATTTCTCACCTCATTCATCTAGCTTCTTGCTCCATTGATGAGGGACATGTGCATATACAATGCACCTGAACTCTCTCAGATGTCCAACCTTTGGTTTACTACAGCTCCAAACTATGTTTGACATTTTGAACTTGACACTTTTTGTCAGATATCGATTTAATAAGTATAATAAACACAAAATAGCTTTGGCTCAAAACTGTATTGGCAAGTGCTTTCCCTTCACTATACTCCTTGCCATGTCAACAATAGCGTAGTTCTTACTTTCAACCACTCCATTTTGTCGTGGTGTGTATGCATTTGTGAACTGATGCCCAATTTCTTACGCTTTACAAAAATTATAGAATAACTTTGAGGTGTACTCATCGCCTCTATCTGATCTCAGAACCTTCAAATATTTGCCACTGTGCTTCTCTATCATTTCTTTATTTTTATCAAATGCTTCTGACTTTTCCTTGATAATGTAAATCAAAGTTTTCCTACTAAAATCATCAATGAATGTAATATAATTTTGGTTTTCTCCAAGTGATGTATGTCAAATGAACCTGCTATGTCTCTGTGAACAATCTCCATTGGCCTTCTGGCCCTCCATGACTCTCCAACTTCAAAAAGTTTGTCTATGTTATTACACACAGCCTCAAATAATTGATTCAGTTGATGAATTTCAGGGAATCCATCCACTATCTTTGCTCTTACTGGCAATTTTAGACTAAAACAATTTGAGAAGACCAAACCATAAATGTCACAGCTAGGGGTGTAAATTTGGTTATTAACCGGCCGAATAGAAAATTCGGTTAACTGAACCGATTAACTGTCTGATAAATCTTTTAACCGTTATTTTCGGTTCGGTTAATCGAATAATCAGTTAATTTTGGTTAATTTAACTGATTAACCGAATAGACCAAAGCTCGGTTAATTCAGTTAAATAAACCGATTAACTGAACAATTCGATTAATTTTCAGTTAATTTAATCAAATAACCGACACATTAACCGAAAATTCAGTTAAAAAACCAAATATAGTGAACCGTTAACTAACCCAATTTTTGTTTTTTTTTTAAATTCGGTTAATCAGTTAACCGAATAACCAAATATACTTAACCGTTCATCGAACTGAATTTTCGGTTAACCAAACTGCATTTTTCGGTTAACCGCAGTTAAAAATCTCGGTTAATCGACTTCTATTAACGGTTTTAACCATATAGTGAACACCCCTAGTCACATCCATGACTCATCTTTCGAGACTGACTTAATGCACTTTAATAGCTCGTTCTGAATATCAAGTGTGAATAGATGATTTCTAGTCATTTAAACTTTGTATATTAGCTCTCCTTTTTTGTTTCTCATTGTGATAGAACAGTTCTTCAGCTGCACATTATAACCTTCTCCAAGAGTTGACCCACATCAATGATGTTACTTTTCAAAGTTTGTACATGATAGGGCAATAATTTACCCTATTTTAGGTGCCTATACTTAGTATATTTGAGTCATTTCTGAGTAAATATGGGTGATTAATAGATAATTTTGTCTCTTTCAGGTTAAATATGAAGAATACTGGCTTTAGAAGAAGAAAAAGATGAAAACAATGCAAATTGGACTAAATTCGGATAAAAAGCCAATCTCAAGCGTCAAGCCATCAAATGAAGGAACTGCAGGGGTCAATAAGCAAATATGGAGAACACTGACTCGATCCAGATCGAGCTTCACAACAACAAACACGATCCAGATCGTATCTAATGTCGGCGCTCAATCCAGATTGTGCGTAAAGCTGGAACCAGATCGTGCAGGATGTCGGTGCGCGATCCAAATCATGCAACTTGTTTTGGTAACTCAAGTCTGATCGTGTTGTATGTCGGTGCACGATCCAGATCGTGCACCTTGTTTTGGAAACTCGATCCAGATCGTGCCGACGCATGGCGAGCCCAGATAAGGCAGTTTCGAATTCTTCTTGAGTCCCCTTCTGGGCAATAGAAATCCTACGGAGAACAGTCTAAGGTGACATATCACCTATAAATATAAGTCTTGTGCTCAAACCCTAATACACCACACCACATCTTCCTGCCAAAAGGGCCAGAGAGACGAATTCCGTTCAGAGTTAGAGCTTCAAGAGCCTAAGCTTTCCTCTACCATTCTTATTTTACTTTCATAAATTTATGTGTTATTTCCATTATGTGTAGTGAGTAGTTGTCTCTGTCTTAGGATCCTACGGATCCTAGGTTGTGTGTAAATTCAACTTTTCATGTTTATTAATTAAAAATATTTTTCATCCATGTTGCTAGTGCTTCTTTGAATGTTATTGCGTATGTTCGTTATTTTAGGGACGTCTTAATATTATCATGCATAGTTATTCAGAGTTTAAATATGCATGCTTTAAGAACTTTGTTTAGGATTAAATCTATTACCCTCTAAGCTAGGATATTCCATCCCACGAAGACCAGAATCGGGATGAGTTGGATATTTTGCTTAGCTGTAGTCAATGGCCATAGTCAACCGAAGACCAGAATCGGGAGTTGGGCTAGGAATATTGAGTAGTTTATTAATCCTGCTGCATGTTTAGAAAAATTAGTGTATCACCCTTTGACTAGTATTTCTGAGCTACGACAACCAGAATCGGTAAACAACACAATACGAAATCAATTGTAGTCCATAATTTACTGTGTAGGAACACCCAGAAGTCAGACTTGCATGTAAGTTATTGAGTGATATGCCGTATTATTGAAATTGCATGGTTTGGATGGTTAATGTGTGCCTGAATCACATGATTAGTTTTGCACACAACCTAGGTGAAGTAAATCTTAGGATTCTTATCTTCTCTGTTCGATTCTACCTCTGTGTCGTTACTTTCAGTCTTAATTCTTAGTTAATTAGTTTAAAACAACTTTCACTCATTCGCCTAGATATAAATAAATATTAATTAGGTTATTTGTGCCTAGCAAGCCTTGTGCTCCTCTTGGTTCGACTTAGTACTTACTGATTTTATTTGACTGCAGTGATCCCTGAAACGTTAATTGACATTTACATAGGGTCAAAAATACGCCTGTCAAATTGGCGCCATTACCGAGGAGCATCGGTTTAATAGTCTAGAGCTTTTAACTTAATTTTTATCTAGATTAATTCTAAAATTTTGTATATATATTTTTATTTTTATTTTCTTTCATAAATAAGTTTCACTAACTTTTTTTTCTCTATCTTGTTTGCGATGATGTTTCCTTATTATCAACAATATTGTTCTTCAAGAAGAGCTTCAAAGAGTGCAGGATGGTACAGACAAGCTTATGACGCAAGTTGCCCGCCCTATAAATCACAAAGTACACCTTATTCGAGGGAGCAACATTACGCACCAAATTCTCGCCATCAGTATCATGCATCACATTCTTATCAGACATAGTACCATAATCATATTCCACCTAGATACGAGCTTAACCCACAATACCAATATTATATTCTGAGCAACAAGAGCCTGAAGTCAGCAAAAATGGTATTATGGAATTCTTGAAGGACTAGAAAAAGGAAAATGTTGAGCACAAGAATCTTCACTAACATCACTATGGTTCATTAAGTAATGAGGTGCCTCATGTGCCGGCAACACCTCAAATCCACATGTTTGAAACCGAGATTCCGCAACAAAGTGAACATGCTTTGCCAAAAGACTATGTGATGATTGAATAAGATTGGAAGAGCATGGATGAAGAATTGGTTGCTCAAGGTCTTGAGTATCTTACAAGCCTACCTCTCTATATTGATGAACTTCAAGGAATTTATCTCAAGAGCAGGATTCTCTACCAGTCATAGCTTAGCTTGAAGAACCTCAAGGTGAACAACTGAAGGACGAAGTGTCTAACCAACCTCATGCTAATGTTCACAAGGATTTTGTTGATGTCTACCTGGGCACCCCAGAGGAAACTCCCCACGCTCTGCAAGCTAAGATTCTGAAAGAAGTAGTGAAACTTGACACACCATTGGATTTAAAGAAAGACTCAAAGCTTGATGTGTCAATAAATTTAATGGAGCACGTCACACCACCTGAAGAGCAACTTGAATAATTGAAGATATGTGTGCCAATCGGAATTGATGCTCCATATGAAGATGTATTCCTTCCGCTACCTCTAAAACCTCCTCATAACTTTTGGAATTACATGGTTACTAATATTTGGTGTGCGAGAGGCGATGCATATTATTTCCATACTTTTAAAGGACATCATCTTCACAAGTGGTCCGCCTGAAGCTGCAACATCATACTATTTTTGGTGGACAATTTTCCAACGGGATTTCAAGGTGGATTGAAGACAAGACGATTCTCAAGGCCTTTTGAGAAGGGATCCTAGCAAAGGACTTCTCAAGAGTGATTTCTAAGGCCACTGCCTTTGCTACGTCTCGCCAAGACGTTAAACTAGGCCTTTCCGAGAAGTAACCCGCTCTTTTGTATTGAAGCCAGCATAATTTGGGAATAGAGCTGAATGAGGGAGTATTTCTTTCTTACTCTTTTTATTTTATACCTTCATTGTATTGATTACACATGCATAACCCATGCCATGATATGAATTGCATATATTGGCATATATTCTTGTTTCTTCATACATTTATGCTTAGGAACTAAGCATTGTTTAGTGAAGGGGGGAGATCATGAATTTATGCCTCTACATGCATTCATATATATAAAAAATATCTTCTTACATGGATTATTTGAATTTTTCTGCTTTATTCTGATGATTTTATGCTTAGAGTTTTGATGAGTTCTAAGGAAGAGCATAAAGTCTGAATTCTTGCAAGTTTAGTTTTCTTTGCAATAGTTTCCTTGGCTATATTGTTTCATGTTTTGAATATGAGTTTACTACAAAGATTTTTCAATTTTTCAAATCCAGTGGGCACCGGTCTTATATGTTATTTCTATTATGTGTAGTGAGTAGTTGTCTCTGTCCTAGGATCCTACGGATCCTACGTTGTGTGTAAATTCAACTTTTCATGTTTATTAATTAAAAATATTTTTCATCCATGTTGCTAGTGCTTCTTTGAATGTTATTGCGTATGTTCATTATTTTAGGGACGTCTTAATATTATCATGCATAGTTATTCAGAGTTTGAATATGCATGCTTTAAGAACTTTGTTTAGGATTAAATCTATTACCCTCTAGGCTAGGATATTCCATCCCACGAAGACCAGAATCGGGATGGGTTGAGTATTTTGCTTAGTTGTTGTCAATGGCGTTAGTCAACCGAAGACCAGAATTGGGAGTTGGCCTAGGAATATTTAGTAGTTTATTTATCCTGCTGCATGTTTCGGAAATATTAGTGTATCACCCTTTTACTATGAGCTATGAAGACCAGAATCGGGAAATAACACAATACGAAATCAATTGTAGTCCATAATTTACTGCGTAGGAACACCCAGAAGTCGGACTTACATGTAAGTTATTGAGTGATATGCCGTATTATTGAAATTGCATGATTTGGATGATTAATGTGTGCCTGAATCACATGATTAGTTTTGCACGCAACCTAGGTGAAGTAAATCTTAGGATGCTTATCTTCTCTTTTCGATTCTATCTTTGTGTCGTTACTTTCAGTCTTAATTCTTAGTTAATTAGTTTAAAACAACTTCCACTCATTCACCTAAAATTAAATAGATATTAATTAGGTTATTTGCGCCTAGCAAGCCTTGCGCTCCTCTTGGTTTGACTCGGTACTTACCGATTTTATTTGACTGTAGTAATCCCTGAAACATTAATTGACATCTATATAGGGTAAAAAATTTGCTTGTCAGTACATAGTAAACATCTTCTATGTATTTCTTTTCTCCATTTTGTAAGATAATTGCGAGTTTACCTTTTCCATTAACAAGCGTGTTTAAAGAGTCACCAAATGTGACTTCTGGCCATACTGATATGTAAAAATTAATATAGCAATTCTTTCAACCACACATGTGATTGCTACCTCAAGTGTTAAGATACAAAATATTTTCTTTGCAATTATCATTACCTCAATAACTAAGGAAAATGGATGATTCATCAATATTTTCTTCAGATGCTTCAAAAAAATGATATCTCTCCTCTCTTTTAGGAGCAAACCTGCACTCATAGCTATAATGACCGAACTTGTAAAAGTTGTAGTATTTTACATCATCTTTACCACTTTGCTAACAAGATCTTCCTCTTCCTTGATTAAATGATCCTTGATTATTTTATAACTCTGATATTCTACATATAATTGAGATCTTTCATAGGAATGGAATGTACATCCTCAACCTTCACGTCCACCTCGGTAGGATTTTCTATGATAAACATGACTGTCCCATCCTTGCCAGTGATTATTCAATAATTGGTTACCTTTAAAGGATAATCTGTTATGTAAAGCATGACATAACTTGTCACATCCCCTTAACTTATCCTCATCTCATGAGCTTGAAGAGCTCCTCAATTGAGATTTATGATAAGTCCTTTGCTACTTCAATTGCCGCAATTACGTAATTACATTTAGGTGACAAGGACCATAAAAGCTTTTTCATCACTTTCGCATCATCAATGTTTTCATTTTTTCTTCTGATCTCATTTGTCACTATTTTTAAATGTGTGACATAGCTGTAAATTCTTTTAGTGTTAAGCTCATGGTCTTGTATTCTCCTCTAAAAGATTGATGTCGAACTTTCTTAACCCCTTGTAGATATTTTGATAAAATCTCCCGAGCTTTTTTGAAGTATTTGCACCGAATATTTTCTAAAAAGTCAAAATTTTAACTCGTTGAAAAATAAGTAACAAAGCCTTTTATCCCTTTTGCGCAGTTCTTTCAGTGCATCCTAAACCCTTGCGCGTTTCTTTTAGTGCACCTTTTTGTATGGCACTGAAGGCATCTTGTACTGCTTCATCCTTGAGTTTAGTATAGCCTTCTTCAATGACCCATAGTTCTTGTGATGCTAGAATACATTTCATTTGAAATCTCTAATTTTCATAATTAGTCGTTGTAAACCTTAAAATTTTTGGTTGCACATAATTTACCTATCAACAAAACACACTAGGTCTGAATACCATGTGTTAGGATCGTAATTATCTCAAATGGAATTTCATACGTATAAATAGCTACTACTATTCTACTAAATGAGCTGCTTCTCTAAAAGAATAAGATGTGTATTAATTTTGTATCTTATTTTGTTGTTGTATATTTTAAAAAAGAAGGAGACAGCTACTTTTATACTCTTGTATGAGGCTAATGATAGCTACACCAATGTTAGGTGGTGGTGTTGTTTATTTTTTCTTCATCCATCCACTTGCTATTTTCTGTGGGTTTTGGAGTTCTTACATTAAGTGCATAAAATAAAATAAGGTTATATGTTTAAATCAAATATTTCTAAATCAAACAAATTACTAACATGTGTGATTCTCCTCCACATAAAAGGAAAGTATGTTTCACCAATCATTAACACATTCTTTTAGGTAAATGGAATTTATATTGATTGAAAGAAAAATAATTTATAAAAGCTGAAAAAAAAATAATAAGATTAATCCAAATATTATATTAAAGAGCACATAAAGCTAAAAAATTGAATGTAATTTATTGTTCATGTTGTGGCACTTTGTCTGAACAGTGATATTATATTATCTCAACTTCCTTAGAATTGATGCAAAAATTTGCATAAAAAGTAATATGAAAAGTTTAAAAGTTCTCTCTTTTTAATTTTTCCCCTTACCATTACTTATTATCATTTGTACCCTACCTCCTTATTTAATTTTGATTTTATGCTACTTGATGAGAACCATAAATCACATTCGTGTTTTTCTTGAAGTAAGCCGCCTTTCGCGGTTCGACATGCTGACAGACATGTGCAATGATTTATGCAAGCGTGTCAAAGCGCCTAATCTAATAGTGTTTTGGCTTCAAAAAAGTCTGAATCATTTTAGCGGTTTATGATGTGATGTTGATGAGGACATTGCGTCATGGATTTTGCAGGCTGCATCAAATTTCAATTCCTCATATCTTTTTATTACGGACGTTGGTGAAGACCCATTTGTGGCTGAAAAGACCTTGAAGTCTTCTTTCAAATGGATCCAGTCATGCGTTAAAATTCCATCTGAACTGTCTAGAATAAACAAAATAAATTGTGTGAGCTTTAAGTACAATTTGGGATTTGGACTTAAGTTAAAATAACAAGATTTGGGCTTTGGGCTTAATTCATATTGATAATAGGATTTGAATTGTGGGGCTAGGCCTTTTAATATCAGTCCAAATTGTATCAATGATAGATATCGTAATTAGTTTAGGAGAAGGCCCAACTTCCTTCCTTATATATAGATAGTTGTAGACATCTTTTTCAGTTGGATTTTTTTTATATTAAAGTTAGTTGTTAATTCGTTTTCTTATAATCACACGTGTCGACTAGATCGTCCGTTTACTTGTCTTTAGAATCCTTACTTTTATTTTATTTCAGATTTATACTTCATATTGATATGGAATTGCAGTTGCTTATTCATCTTGTTCTTGCTCATTCTTCGATTGCTTGCAGGTACAAGGAGCTTTGTGGTCAGGTTGATAGTGCTTCCGCAAGATCAATAGTGATTCTTGAGTAGGTGTATCGATTGCTAAGGCGTAATCTCTTGGACAGTTGTGTTCGAATCGCCAACATCTTGTCCTCCCAAATTGAAACCCTATCTCCTCAAAAGATCGGGACCACATAAACTTCGGGGCTGATGATCTGTAAATACAATAAACTGAGACCTTAGAAGATATTGATGCCATTTGTGGATGGCACTAACTACAATCACTAGCTCTCGATTAGAAGCCAAACTTACTCTAACTAGGGATGGCAATCGGGCGGTATTACCATACCCTATCCGTCTCGAGACATATCAAAACCATACCCGCACCATAACCGCTCGGGTATGAGAAAATCAAAACCACCCCTGTCGAGTTTCGGTTTAACCACGGTTAACAACTTAACCAACATTCAATCTCACATATGAAAAATAAAAAGCGTTGCCATTGGCCTCAGATGAGGAGAAGAGCCTTACCTTGCTTTGTTTTTCTTTATATCCTAGTACAATATGTTGTTATTAATAATTTGCTCATCCTGATCAACCAATGAGTTATTAGTGCATAATAAGCTTGTTATACCCACCTTGCTGAAGAAATCCTTATTGAGGGCCGTCACATCTTACTTAAAACCACGAGTAGTGCGATATTAGTAACAAGTGACACGTACTGCATCTTAATATATACCTAGTCTATTGTTAAATCTTATTTAAGACCAAAGAGAAAATGAGTAGTTCTTAAACCCAGCATGATCAATAATTGAAAGAGGATATTCATGAACTATATGATCATTGAAAATAATTTCTCCCTAAACCTTTG
>NQLW01000024.1:1958716-1971829 GCA_002312845.1 Kalanchoe fedtschenkoi
GGAGACATGGTCAGATCAGTCAGCCTGTGCAATGCCGACTGCTTCAAACCTACTCCAGCAGAAGCTTAATTCTTCCTCCCCGCGACTCAATTCGTCCAGGCTTGTGATTGCTAATTTGCCACCATACTTTGATATTTTTTGGTTCTTGGATTGATCTCATGGTTTGATCGGCTACTGGAATACTTGGTACCTAGCTCCCTCATATCATACATCTCCATTAGTCTCTCTTCCTCTTCCACTTCCTTTTTTTTTACACGGAATAAAAACATGATTTTTTCCATCTGCCTTTTCCCCATATGTTTTAATTTTTTTTTGTTAAATTCTATTTTTTGTGATGAAATCGCTGCAGCTTCCTCATTTGGGATCTCATCAAACTGGACAAGTTTTTAACCTTTTTTTATGAAAGTAGAGTGAGTCATTCAATTGAATAAATTTGAAAATCAGATTTGAGTCATGTCACATTAGTATCATATATTTTCATAACTTTTCACACACACTTTGAATACTACTCTACATGGAACCCCGTGTTTATAATTTCGAAGTGCAAGTTCAGCTTAATTTATTTATAAATCTTAAATGTATAAACGATGCTTATAATTTTAAAGCACTACATAAAATATTCCTCATAACATATAAAGACGCTTATAACATTAAAACACTTAATAAAATTTATTATTTAAACGACGTTTTAGAGTTTCAAACGCCGTCTAAAATTCATAGCGCTCATGTGATACTACGTCACATCGGAGAATTAGATAATTATATCTAGATTGTCATACTGAAACATTATATGAGACAAACTTTAGGCTATGTTCCTGAGTTGGTTTTAGGAGGGGAAGGGAAGGGAAGGGAAGGGAAAATTAAAAAAGAGGCTGTTCCTGAGTTTTAGTAGGAGGGGAAGGGAAGGGGAAGGGGGGGCTTGGGGGGTTTTTAACCCCCAATTTCTAATCCGTCCGAATTGGAGGGGGAGGGAGGGGGAGGGAGGTGATGGGGGTAAAATTACCATGTTACCCTTCATTAAAAGAATGTTTGTTAATAAGAAAAAATTTATGTGAGGGTATTTTAGTCAATATTTTTATTTTCTTCTCTTATCCCTCCAAATTCTTCCTCGGAAACACTCATTCCTCTCCTTCTATTTCCTCTCATTTCCTTCCCTTACTTTCCTTTCCCTTCCCTTCCCTCTCCTCTCCTTCCCTTTCCCTTCCCTCCAAACTCAGGAACAGAGCCTTTACGCCAAACGTAAATCTCAACTATAAAATTTCGTTGAAAATGGACTTACAAGTCCCAAAAATGTTAAATTGCATCATATCAGTTGAAGAGAATGAATGCTTCTTCAGTCGCTGACCCGCAGGTAGTGATCACAGTGAAGCAGGAAGGTAAAAGCAGAGAGAGCAGAGGAGAATTGGTGTTAGTGTATAGAAATGAGGAGGAGACACCCTCTATTTATAGTAGGGATTTCGGGTGGTTACAGAAGGAGAGGGGGAGCTTCCACTCCTCCCTCCACTCCATAAAACCGACTCCCACATTCTCCATCATCCCACTTCTTGGTTGACCAAAACCAAGATATTCATATCGATGGATTTAACCATAGATAATCATGCAATTTACTTTCCTTATATTGTCACATTATGATTATATATGTAACACATGGGATCTGTGTGCTGCTGTTGATGAAGATCGAATGACTTCTGTAATAAGTCAAGAATTGATTATAGAGTCGAGCGTGGTTGCAACAACAACCGTTTGATAATTATCGAGAAGGAGTTTGGATTAGGCAGACCGGGAATAGTCGCAGTCAAATGATGTATCGACCAAACCTATCTGAGATTCCGTGTTGGATTTGTGGCCCGACTGCCATACGCGGCGACAAACGCCGGCTCAAAAGTGTTAACAAATCACCATCAGCTTTTTCCTGCTCTGTCCTTACTCTGTTTCTGGGCTGCTTTGGGCCGGCTCAATTGTATTTTCTACTTTGTTCAATCGAGAAACAGGGCAATACAAAACCAGGGCTTTTTTTCAACAACGACAGTCGCTATTTATCAATCTGTCGTCACTATACATCAAATTTTCGTCGCTAAAATCCAAATGCAGTAACAAACACATCCTACGTAACCATTTTGATAGTGTTATCTATCATGTACTCATCATATGTAACCAGTGGATTCTGTATCAAATACGACAGAACTGTCGTGGCCATTCACTGGAGCTCATACGACGAAGAGCTGAAACCAGACCTACCTTCATTCACCGTCTCCAGCACGAACTTCATAAAGGATAGAGAAATAGACGCTCCACCGGTGGGAGTAGGATCGTAGCAAACCCCTTCGATAGAGCCATCAAGACAAGAGACGCACACGTAGTAAAATCCATTAGAGGAGATGTCGTAGTAAGATCCAGGATTCTTATCACTCCTCTCGTACCATCTCTGGACATAGCATAAGCAAGCGTAAGAAGAACGAACCATGCACCATGAAGCGTAGAAGCCAGAAGGTGGATATATATTGCTGATAAAACGAACCATGTAGATGTGCACATTCTTGCTCAAGTCCCACTGGCAGCCCTCGAATCCCGTCTGAACCTGTAGATTAAAGAGACGATCAGCGCAGGACTAATTCACAGACAACCACCAGCGGCTGGGGATTCATTTCTCACCGCGAATTGTGAGAAAGACTGGAACTTTGACCAATACTGCATGTCAACTTCAGGCCTGAATGAGGAATGGTTTTTAGAGGAGGAAAGTTAAAGAGAGTTGAAAGTTTGAAGGAAAGCTCTGCCTTCTCTCTAAGAAAGTTCAATACCAGCCAGCAGTGGAGGAGGAGGGTGGGGGCAGGCCCTTCTCCCCGCACGCCCACTGCCCCGCCAAACCACCATCCCTCATCCGCCAATCCAGCAGCTGCACCTCCGTCAGTCTCCTTCGCAGGCCGTCCCACGTTGAGAGCCCCGCCGGCCAGCTATCCCAGCCGTGGAGGCCTGAATCCCTATCCACGGTGCTTGGGGTGGACGCGCGTCTCGGGGCGCCTCTCGTCTGACCGGCCTCGCTCGGATCCGGCGGTGGAAGTGTAGCTGCCGCCCTCTCCAGGCTCCATGTCCAAACCCGTCTAGGGCCTCACGGCCCCCACCCCTTAGCCGCAGCCCCGAGACCGAAGCCGTAGGCCATAGTACCCCGCCCAAGCCAACTTCCCGCCGCAGTGGTTGTCGTCCGAAGTCCTCCGACCCAACACAGTACCATCCCCCCACCACCATGCCTCAAGCAATGGAATGGACCTTGGCGCTTGGTCGATTTTGCATTCCCCATGAGCTGCTCCGTGGTTTTGGTGATGTGCAGGGCGGAGCTCGCAGAGTTTGATTGACCACTAAGCGCGACGGGGTTGGCCGTAGGTTGTCGAACTCCGGCTTCTGTAAGACGGCTTCTCCTCTCGGTGCTGCAGCAAGACTATTAGGCAAAGGAATCCGATTGGTCCTCTGGTGACTGCACATCCACCAGCTACTGCAGGTTGTGCCCTCGAGCGGAGCACTTTGGCCTCTTGCGTGCAGAACCTCTAGTGCCCCGAGGCAGGCAGGGTGCAGACGTTCCTTGTGCGCTGTTGGTCAGCGCCTCGGGCTGGCCCTTGCAGAGCCTCGACTGGCGAGCCAGCTGCCTCGGGCAGGCCCCCCCGCACGCGCGAGCCAAGGCAAGCTCGCTCTCGATTCCCCTGCCGCATAGAATAGCTTGGGCCTATGAGGCTTTTTGCATGAAAAAACCAAATGTAAGCTCATTTGAGCTCATCAAATCATGTAGGCGTCACGCCATATCAGTGATCAACCAACCACCTGATGCGAAGACAAGTACTTGGCAAAATGAAAAGCTTACCGGAGGAGCATCTTCAGCAAGAACATAAAGAGCCTTCATGGAGCCACAGATGTAACCACGTTCAAAATCACAAGCTTGGATGCGAACAGTGAGTGTCCATGATTCGGCCTCTATGTGTGGGCAAGAAACAATCTGTGTTCCCGTGAAGACCTGAACCCAGTACCAGAATCAGGCAAACTAGAGTATAAACTAGTTTATCATTATTGAGCAAACGCGCACCTGTCCAGGACTCAGAAAGCTGCAAGAAAGTGGTCCGGGGTATGGAAGTAGGGCATCTGCCGAATTTCAATGCAGGAATTTGACTGTTAAACCCCAAAGCATTCACATCCCAGTTTTGAAAAATGGCCGTAGGCAACGAGTTTTTTCAAAGAAGTGATCTTTCTTGCCCTAAACACAGTAGCCCTAAATTCAGGATTGCCACCATTCTTCTCACATTCACTATAATTACCCATTTAAGTTTTTCAAAAACCGATCTTTCTGGTCCAAAACAGAGTAACCCTAAGACCAAGATTGTCAACATTCTTCCCTTATTCACTTCAATTACCCATTGCAATGCCTATATCAAAAACGAACCCCAAGAACCATAATTCTGGTTGCTCACAGCCGCCGGAAATGAGGAAACAAGAGTACGCAGAGCTTACCGCAGACTCTATCGAGTGCGAAGCTGTCAAAAAACATCCTCGACGACGCCTTCGAAATGGGGAGAAAAGAAGGGGAAGTAACGTTCGAGCGAAGCTTGAAGTTGCAGAGAAGACGGAGATTCGTTGAAGCGAGTTGAAACTAAGCCACCCGCCAACGACGGGAGGAATGAAATAGCTCGGAGACGAACAAGGGCAGTTTCGTCTTTTTGAAGAAATATCATCAATTTGAAAAGGGGAAAAACCAAATGGGGCTCAACTATCATTATTTACCTAATTGGGGTTAGAACTATCATGATTTTCAAAAAGGGTGCAATGAAAAAAAAATTGAACTGATTTTTTGAATTAAAATTTACCATTACAATACAAACCTAATATTATTATAAGACTTAAATTTGTGTGCGAAAATTACGTCATTTGGTTATCAAAAGACGTCGTTTTCTTTATGTGCGCAAAATGGTATAATTTATTTTGATAACCAAACGATGTAATTTTTGCACACAAATCTAAGTCTTGTAATAGTATTAGGTTAAGAATATAATGGTAAATTTTATTTTAAAAAATCAATTTAATTTTTTTTTTTCATCGCACCCTTTTTGGAAATCGTAATAATTCTGACAACAGTTAGATAAACTGTGGTTAGTTGAAGCCCGTTGAGTTTTATCCCATTTGAAAATATTAACTTTAGTTCGGCGCAATTTCTGCTCTTCACAGTGTTGGTCGTCGCTAGTATTAATTTTCTTGGGCTTTCCCTGCTTTGTCCTCACTCTTTCTCTGGGCTGCTGTGGGCCGGCCCAATTCTTTTTCCACTGTTTTCCTAGAAACAGGGGAATGATGAGAACATGGCTTTTTCAACAACAGAGCAACTTCGTCGCTAGTTATCATTCATTCATCGCAACACATCATTTTTGCGTCGCTAAAAATCCCAATGCGGTAACGCAGACATCATGTGCGTTGCAATGCTCTAGGAAATTTTGAGAAACTAATCTAAGAGTTTTATGTACTCATCATATGTAATCAATCGACTTTGTACTCACATGAACGAGGAACTGTCGTCGCCTTTCTCTGTGACTCATACGACGAAGAGCTTAAACCAGACCTACCTTCATTCACCGCCTTTAACACGAACTTCTTATTGACAGGATCAACAAATACTTCACTAACGGGATCGGAGCAAAACCCTTTGATAGAGCCATCCCGCAAGAGATGCAAACGTAGTAAAATCCACCAGCGAAGATGTCGTAGGAAAATCCAGGATTCTTATCACCCCGCTCATACCATCTCTGGATACAAGATAAGCAAGCATAAGCAACATGCTAATATCATACACCGTGAATGCATGCTACCATGGATACCGCAGACAAATTAAAACGAACCATGTAGATGTGCGGATGCGTGCTCAAATCCAAAGGTGCACAGCCATCAAATCCCAGCTTAACCTGTAGATTAAGAAGGCGATCAGCCTAGAACTAGTTAGGGTTCTGAGGAATACTTCTGCATAGGGATTGATTTCTCACCGCATATTGTGAAAAAGAGGGAAACTTTGACCAGTACTGCATGTCAACTTAAGGCCTGTACAAGAAGGAATGATTTTAGAGGCAGAAATTCTGGTTGAGTTACTATGAAACCACGTCTGGTTTAGGAGGGTCTGTCTCTTACCGTATAGACATTTTCTCTGAATGAAAAGCGAAGTTTCTGGTATCCACAATCTCGCCTTCCCAGTAAGTTTCCACCACCTGATGCGAAGACAAGTTAAGTACTTGGCCGAACGTCATGAGGACAGCATAAAATGAAAAGCTTACCGGAGGAGCATGTGCGACAAGAACATAAAGAGCCTTCATGGAGCCACAGATGTAACCACGTTCAAAATCACAACCTAGGATGCGAACACTGAGTGTCCATGATGATTCTTCCTCCTGGTGTGGGGGAGAAACGCTGTGTGTTCTCGTGAAGGCCTGAACCCAGTAGCAGAATTAGTAAACTGGTGGATTATTTTATCTATCATTAACCAAACACTTACCTGTCCAGCACTCAGAAAGCTACAAGAAACTGGTCCATGGTCTGGAAGAACGGCATCTGTGAAATTCAAGGGAGGAAATTGACTATTAAACCCTAAAGCATGCACATCCCTGTTTTGAAAAATGGCAGGGAGCAACGGGATTTTTCAAAAAAGCGATCTTTCTTGCCCAGAACACAGCTATCCTAAATCCGAGATTGTCAGATTCTTCCCTCATTCACTTCAATTACACGTCACTACTTTCAGTCTTGATTGAAGAAGGCGGCAAGAAGCAGATTTTTCAAAAAAAGCTGATCCTTCATGCCCAAGACAGAGTAACCCAGATCGACACTATCCTTCCCGCATTTACTTCACTTATCCATAGCAATGTCTATATCAAAAACAAACCCCCAGAACCCTAGTTCTGGTTGCTTGTAGTCAACGGAAATGAGAAAACAAGAGTACGTGGAGGTTATCGCAGAGTCTTTTAAGTGCGAAACTATTAAACATCCTCCACGACACCTTTGGTGTGGGGAGAAGAGAAGGGGAAGTGACGTTCGATTGGAGCTTGCAGTTGCAGATACGACGGGGATTCGTTGAAACAGAGCCACCCGCCAACGACTGGAGCAATGAAATAGATCGGAGACGAGCGAGGGTAATTTAGTCTTTCCGTTAACATTTCATCAATTTGAAAATATTAGTTTTAATTTGGCGCAGCTTCTATACTTCACAGTGCTGGTCGTCGCTAATTCTATTGGGCTCTCTCCTGCTTTGTCCTCATTCTGTTTCTGGGCTGCGGTTGGCCGGCCCAATTGTTTTTCCACTTTATTAACCGAGAAACAGGGGAATGATGAGAACAGGGCTTTTTTCAACAACAGAGCAACTTCGTCGCTGGTTATCATTCTTTCATCGCTATACATTACTTTTTCGTCGCTAAAAATCCTAATGCTGCAACAAAAAGCTCCTGCGCTATTCAATCGTTGAGGAAAATTTGAGAAACTAATCTGATAGTATTATGCACTCATCATATGAGGAAGAATCAATGTCCACATATTTCCAAAGAGCTGAAACCAGTCGACTTTTCACCGGACTCAGATGACATATGCACTCATAAAAATGAGGTGCAGTCGTCGCCATTCACTGGAACTCATACCACGAAGAGCTGAAACTGAAACCAGACCTACCTTCAGTCACAGCCTTTAACACGAACTTCGCATAGGCAGATGTCGTAGCAAATGCGTCACCAATGGGGTCGTAACAAAATCATTTGACAGAGCCATGGGGACAAGAGATGCAGACGTGTAGTAAAATCCATCAGCGAAGATGTCCTAGTATGACCCAGCAGGATTCTTATCACTCCACTCGTACCATCTCTGGATACAAGCGTAAGAAACATGCTCATATCATACACCGCAAATGCTACCGTGGATACTGCAGACAAAGCCAACCATGCATGTATATAGATGTACGGATGCATGCTCAAGTCCAAAGGTGTGCAACCCTCAAATCCCAACTGAACCTACGGATTAAAACGACGATCAGCTTAGACCTAATCAGGGTTCTGAGGAATAATACTGCTGGGGTTGATTTCTCACCGCAAATTGTGAAAAAACGGAAACTTTGACCAGTACTGCATGTCAACTTCCGGCCTACACAATCATGAAGGAATGATTTTTGAGGCGAAAATTCTGGTTGAGTTACTATGAAACCACGTCTGGTGAAGGAGGGTCTGTCTAATACCGCACACACATTTTCTCTGAACGAAAAGTGATGTTTCTAGTATCAACAATGTCGCCTTCCCTGAAAGTTTCCACCACCTGATATGAAAAGAAGAATACTAGTGATCGACGATCTTCACAGAACACCGATAATACGTAGCTCCTTCGCTTGCAATGGGTTCAACGCTTCGCAGATTCATGATCTCAGTTTTTGGGAGTGCTGGGTTTAAAGTGTGTATAATTTTGATCAACGGTCGACGCTTCTTCATGCATCTGGAATCGCAGTATGCGACGCTGATCAAATGCTACACAGCCATACGAGCATGGCGCCACGCTACAAACTATAAATGTTAGTGTTTGAGTTCAAATGGACGATATCCCACAATATGCACCAACACCCCTCTCACTTGCGAGATCATAAGCGATTTCGTCTAGGGGTGCGGCTAAAACCCGCTCTGATACCATGTTAGCAAGTTGGTTCCACACTCAAAACCAATTGACAATGAGTGGGAAAGTCCAACTATACATATAGATTAGTGTTTGAGTTCAAATGGGCGATGTGGGATACAATCCCCACCAACACAATGTCGCCTCTTGAAATGTACTTTTGGGTTACTTGCGTCGTAAGTAACTGAATTTATTCAAAGAGGACATTTTGTATATTTCAGAATTTTTCTCATAAAAAACAAGAATTTGGTGTACAAAATTATAGTTATTAGTCGTATTATGATGCATAATAAATATGAAAAATCATTTATTTTAAACATGTCACTAAATAATTGGTTGACAAGGAGCACAAAATTATTTGGCTTTTGGAATAAAGATTCTTAATTTTTTTACATCAAATAAAGATATTTACCAAATATTATATTACATTTAGAAAAATTGAATTTTTTTTAAGCGACGATCCCCTGAATTTTTATTAATTTTTAATCAAAAGTCTGATTTATGTCCCTGCAAGTAGACACAAATATGAATTCATTTAAAAATTTGTTGTCTCGATTTGGTAAATGATAGATTAACTTTTAAAAACTAAAAGAGAATAAAGTAAATAGAAAAATAATCTGAATGCTTTTGGAATCCAGATTTTTTAAGCAATCAGTAAAGAATTTAGATATTTTACTCAAAAGTTGTACTAGTGAAAATGTTATCACAATCTAATCATGCAATTATATAATTACAGTCAATTTTGATACTTTTGGTACCCATGAATTTCAGTCAAAAAAGCTTAATAAAATTCCCACAAAGGCGCAAATAGCTTGTGCTTTTCTTTGATTGAAAAAAAAAAAAGAGGTAAAGCAAGCCCAAACTTTGTGGCATTCTCCAAAAGCCTATCCATTTGGGATGTCGGCCCATTAAGGATGGCCCAGTGGTAGGCCCAAGGGAGTAAGGAGTGGTGCTGAGGGGAACATTTGCAGTCAAACAAAGCACTCAGTTGAAGCTTTTTGGTCCTAAAGTGGAGGCGCTCAACTCAATACATCCCCTTGGTAGCCACTAGGCCATGTTTTTAGGTCTCATATTTAAAGAAATTGTGACGCCAGGAAATTAGATTAAAGGAGTGAAATTGAGATGCACATTATTACATCATCCCCAAACTCAATAATTTGGATCATTCGTGTGGTTGATCTCAATAGATAATATCATGGGTCCATGTTTGGCCTCAATAATTTGTTCAGATGCTTGTTTGAACAAAACTTTAATCAAAGTATTGATGAGGTAATGGAGCAATGTTGATAATGGTGGCGTCGAAAAAAAGGAAAGAGACGATAATTATTGTTCAGGCCAGTAGATACGTTTTCAAATGAGTAAACCAGTCAACGTAAAACATTAGTAAATATGGATCAGCTAGAATTAGTAGATGGTGGGTTAATGTCTTGTTATCTGATTTGGGGATCGATAATCATGAGTAGGAAGCAATGGTAGGAGTGGAGGAAAGTTCTTTGTAATCCAAACACAATCCACCATGAACATTAAGTGATATGACAAAAGTTTAAATGTCTCAATGTTGACAATGTTGGAAGTGGATTTGTCATAGGATGAATTTAATAAGGTTTATGTGCCCATTGGTGGTGAATTGCTTATCTAGCATCAACCAATTGCATTAAGTTCGGTAAAATTACAACTATATGATGAAATGAGCGAACAGTAATTCTTGATAATTCTTAAATTTAGAATTCAAATTTTTTTGATGAATGATTTAAAAAAAAAAAAAAAATCAGAGTTTATGTCTTACACTTAAACTCAATTAGTCACAATATATTGACCAATAAGAAGGACCAACTCCTTCAAAAATGTTTTATATGAGCCAATGTCAATGTAAAAAGTTTGAAGAAATAAGTCACGAGATCATTTAGATCAAACTTGATCTCATGATCCCCAATTGGGAGTCGACAGCAAATGAGTCATAATTGTAACTATAAGTAAAATTCTCTGCACACTTCAATCACATTGTCATTGATGTAAGTTTTGGTTGGTGGGTTAAAAAAGTTGTACCCACAAGTTATAATGCTCAAAAGTGTCATTCATAAGTGATTTGTAAATTGAAACGTGCATAAGTGTTTTTATACTAAAAAATAACAATCCTTGTTAATATATTTTAATTAAAATCATTAGTATTTGTTTCATAAAGGTGCATGAACAACATTGCAAAATTATTCGATACATACATATCAATCACATTAAAACGTAGCATAAGACTTGAACCATTGACCTCTTAAATAAAAGTCAAGAATCAAACAAACTCTTACTCCAGCTAACCTCCTCATGTCTCACAGAACTTCAATCAATTTTCTCATCGAGTGATCAGAAATAGGAGAGAACTATACACAACACAACGCTAACTTATTCATCTAGGTGATTAGGAGTCACTCCCCTCCTATATTTTAATATTTAAATCAAACTTATTACAATGAACTCACTCACATCCCTTAAATTATTTTTTAATATTTAAGTCAAACTTATTATAGATAAACTTATCGCACAACTCCAATGAAGTGGTCACATCACCTCCCAATCTTAATGTTCTATCCAAACTCTTAGTTGTTCTGATATTGCAGTAAAATTCATTACTGCATATTAACTTGAACACACCTTACATCTTTAGCCCAAAGTGGCTAAGAATCACTTTTACCAACAATAGGCAGTCTATGAAATCAACTTCTACTTGTATAACTTAAACAAACAAATTACCAAATTCTTATAATAATGCAAATATATATATGTTATATATATATATATATATAACAGAATAGGATTTCAATCGCGACGCTCCCGAACCGGTCGGTCCGGTCCGGTTCGGTCCGGTTCGGTTAGGTTTGATTTGGTTCGGTTTGATTTCAAATTTTAAAAAATCATTCGGTTTATAGTTTCATATTTTAAAAAGGGATGACTAATAATTTGTTTCGATTTTTAATTTTTCTTGCACCGAACCGTCGGGACGACGGGTGCCTTTACTCGTATATATATATATATATATATGAGTATGCAAATTAAGGATGTGGTGCATGGTTTGCAGCAATAAAGGCAACACCTTTTGAATCTTGTGGACTGAATTAATGTGATGCTCATAAAAGAATTACAAGTTGCTAACATGTTCAACAATTCATACATGAAATAATGAAAAGATGACAGCCAGCCATATCACCCATCTAGTGGAGACCTGAACATGAGTGCAAGCCACAATCTTGATGCGCTAAATGTAGCTGCTTGGATCATCTCAAATGATCATAAGGGGTTTGTCAATCTTTAACTGGCCGATAACGCACTCGACACTCCTCATTGCTTTACCTGCGAAGCGCCAAAATGTGGGAGGCACATAGGTTCGAGCTCCTGCAGGACGAGACAAGACAAGGATGAAAAAAAAACATTTACCCAGATCACCTTTAGAAATGGGTAGAAGGAGCAACCATAAAGCTACACACAACACGGAAGATGTAAAAGTTATGCTGCATGAATATCAAAATGAGAACCAATATTAAAGAAGTTTATTAATTTTCGTGGATGTTTAGAAAAATTCACATATAATTAGTTAGAACATAGAATATTTTAATTAGTAGAAAATAATTATATGTTAATCTTATTCAGTATAATTAAATATGAACAGTAGAACCCAATCACAGACAACTTTATAAGCGAAATTGGAATAACAATACTGTAAATTTTATACACAAAAAGCAACAAGAATATTTAATCAAATTTTCAGATTTTTCAACAAATAATTAGTAGTTCGAAGCCGCTAGAAATTTCCTCCTCCAGTTGTTTAATTTTATTTTGTAGAAACATGTATGAATCACTGTGGTACAACCATAGTTATAAAATTGGACCGGTGATCGACCGGTCAAGGGTCCGGTTCTCGGTTCACTGGTTGAACCGGCCGGACTGACCGGTTGGACCGTCGGCTAAATTAGAA
This sequence comes from Kalanchoe fedtschenkoi, assembly GCA_002312845.1. NCBI lineage: Eukaryota > Viridiplantae > Streptophyta > Magnoliopsida > Saxifragales > Crassulaceae > Kalanchoe > Kalanchoe fedtschenkoi. The sequence continues at coordinate 1,971,327 of NQLW01000024.1, forward strand.
AAAAAAAATTACTGAAATAAATATATATAATTTATACACGATTAAAACATAAGATTTGATAGCACAATTGGAAAATGTGTTGTCTTTGAACTCATTAGGTCCGAGTTCGTACCCCACCACCTTCATTTTTAGCATCTTAATAAAATTAGTTTGCTTATTAATCAGTCTAGGAGAGACATTTTAACACTACCTAACGAGCATAGACGGCTAGGCGGACTCCTTTTAGAGCAATTGATAAAAAGTGTGATAAATGATTTTTAACAAAAAAAGAAAAGGATAAAAAAACATTTTCTCAAATCATCTTCGGCACGAAAATTCCATAAAATAAAGAAGGGGTCCGTACGCTGGATAAGTGATCAACATATCCATACGACTCTTTTGAGGGCGATCCATCTGCCTAATTCCTCCACGACTGCCACCACACCCCATTAATGCAATTGCAAGAAAACAAAAGGCACCACTAGCTGGAAGTGAGTCTTCATTTATTTTAGAAACTGCTTTAG
>NQLW01000024.1:1983852-1998574 GCA_002312845.1 Kalanchoe fedtschenkoi
AAGGGAAGGAGAGGAGAGGAAAAGAGATGAAAGAAAAGAGGTGGAAAGGGTGTTCTTGAATTTAGAAAGGATTTGCAGGGGATGGAGGAAAAATATAACATAATTATTAAATTGTCCTTATGTTGAGATAAATTAAGAAACACAAAAGAGTAAAATCATCAATTTTTATATATTTTTTATTCATCCCCTCCCTTCACCTCCCCTCCAATATGGGAGGAAAGGAAATGGGTTCAAATCCCTCCCTTCCCCCTCCAAACCCCTCCTTGAAAAAACTCAGGAACACTCTTTTTCCTTCCCCTTCTCTCCTAAAATCAACTCAGGAACACTACCTAAATCTTAAAGATAAATTTGTTTGACACCATAAGAGTGTGTTTGGTTTAACGAAAATTTAATGGAAAGTAAAATTTGATGGAAAATGTTTTCTTCATGGAATTCATTTTATTTTTTCTTGTTTGATTAGAGGTGGAAAATGGTGAAAAAATGATAAAACATTCCTTATTTTAAACAAATTCTTTTTCATATTTTCCATCTAATTTTCTTATAAACTTTCTTTATCATTTTCTCACAAATTTTCTTTCTAATTTTTCACTAAATTTTCATTTCCGCTAAATTTTCCTGTACCAGACATAGTCTAAAGATCTTGCTAACACTAAGACATTATTTTGTTGCACTTATTGAGTGCTATTAAGAGGTAGTCTCTTATTATATTACGCATTCAGTGAACCGAATACTTATTCTTTTTCCCTTAATGAATATTTGGAAAGTCTGAATGATTTGTTACTAATTTTATATCTGAATCATTCAGAGGCAATATACGATTATTATAATTATCACTTTATTTTTTTTCATATGATTATGGAATTAACCCTGCCCGGATCGTACTTCAATCAGAATCACATCAATGCCGACCGCATCTAGTTTCTTCAAGCATAATCTCACACACTTCATACAAAAATAATATTTTTATAACATGATTATAAATTTTAATTTTAAAATTAAAATTTTGATATAATTTTATATTTATAAATCATTATATCTTAAAATATTTTAAAAAAATAAATTATCAACTAAACATAAATCATTCAGCAATCAAATGTGGTTTGACCGTTGGTTTGACCATTCAGATTCTCATACAGCATTCAGCTTTTAATTTTACAAACCGACACCTAAAACGTATTGGTGTTTTCTTTTCACCTTACATTCTATTGATGTCTCAACGCAAATTGTCTAATGAAGATCATTAATATTAAGAAAATTTTGAAATATTGGGTTTGTAAGTTCAGTACCATTGTAACTCCTGAAAATTTTAATTAAGGCCAAAAAATATTTTTGAACATAAACAGGAAATCTGATGAATGGTCAGCCTGTGAAAAAATAACATTGGCTAGAATTGATGTTACATGAGCAAGTTCATTCTTGTTAATTATTGTTGCTCAATTAACGGTCTATGAAATTTATGTACTTTAGGATATTCAATGAGTTTGTAGCATTGATATTTAATATGATCACTCTTCTTGCAATATGCATGTTAATAAAAAGCTTACAACCAACTTAGCTAAGTTGAATTTATACTTCTTAACAAAGCGTAATTTAATTTTATAATATTTTTGTGGCAGAAAGTGACATTATTAATAAAAATAAATAAAATCATCTATTATCCACGTCAATTCTAAAACTTAAAAATCTCAAAAGTTCTAAATTCTAAAATTTTAAAAATTCCAAAAAATGACACGCTTAAATCTCATAAATACTCGAAATCTAAAACTATAAGTTTCATTAATTTTTTTAATCTATGCGATTGTTTTTATTAAAGATTAAGTTTTTTATTTATATTATTTCAGTTTTAAACATGTACCTTTCAATTTGTGCAATTATTTTGAAACATGCTAATTTTGGTCTCACTTTTAGAGCCTTCAAAATCTTGGGACCGCCCTAAAGTTGTCTAACTTCTATGCGTATCACACTCACTTCTATTTAACTTTTTGAACTGATAAACAGATTTAGAGTACAATCAGGCCCGCTCCTGACATTGGGCAGTTGGACGATCGCCCAAGGCCCGGACGGAAGGGCCATTACATGGTATTATGTTTATATAAAAAAATGTGAGAGTGGTGAGTTTCAAATCTATTCCCTAAGATTTGAGAAACAAGACTCTTGCTATCTTAGCCAATTTAATGTCTTGTTCAAAATAATTAACCAAAAGATATATATAGTTAACTTTAATATTATATTCACCTTCAAAATTAACCAAGACTTATTAAAAACCACAATTCATTACTACTGTTAGCTAATTAATTATGTTTAAATACATAGAATATATCTTCTTAGTTTTTTTTTCAAATTTCAAAAAAAATTTGGTCATACTTTATATATCCCAAATTTCTCCACCAAATATGATTTATATCCAACTTTACTTTCAAAATAAACACATATCTAACTTTTAATTGTATCCCTTTATTTTCAAAATTCAAAACTATTGCCAAATTTTAGTCATATCTCCATAATTTCTCAAACAAAATATGATGCATATCCCACTTCACATTCAAAACAAAATGCATATCCTTTAAGCCATATCATTTCATTTTCAAAATTCAAAATTATCACCAATTTTACCATTTCCCCTATCAACTTTTATATCCTAAATATTTACAATAAACATATTTTAGTATGTATATATGTATATTATTTTACATTAATTTTCATATCATTCGAATTCAATGTATCTTTCTAATTTTTTCTATAAATAAAGTACTTCAAATTCAAAAAGATGCAACGACATAACAATCATGATCTGTTTTTATTTTTAGAGCGACAACAACAAACAATAGTAGTTCTGTGTAACTGTCACGAGTCAGACTTTTTCACTCTTAATTAATAAAATTTTAAGGGGATCGTCCCTCCCTTTTATTTAAAAAATATGGGCACTGATTTATTTTATAAATATTTTTTATTATAATATATATACATATGATTCAACGATACCATTTTCGAATATTATACATGGGCTCCATTATTTATTTTCGCCCAGGGCCCTGTGTCAGGAACGGACCTGAGTACAATGTAGTTGCTTCAGCTTCAATATTTGCCAGTTGTCAATGACTTTTTTCTTAATCCACGATGACAAAATCTTCTTCAAACTTATGTAAAGGCTTCATCATAACACACTACTTCTAAAGACAAGTACTGTGAGTTTAATCCATCAAAATAAAAAAAACACTATCTTCATCTTCCTCCAATTTTTCATTTAAGTGTCGTTGGATAGTTTGTTTCACTATTACATCTTCTGACTGCTATCAAGTTCTTCATTATACATCTAAGTATTTTTGTTTAGCATAATATTTATATATTTTTAAAGTGTCTTGCTAAGCCAATAAAACTTATTTTCAACTCAAATTTTCGAGTGACATTCTTCTAGTTGAATCTTACAATTAAGATATCTCAAAATTCTTTAGCCTCAATAAACAAATATGATAGTTCTTGCAGTTTTATTTGATAGTGAGTTATATATATATATATATATATATATATATATATATATATATATATATATATATTAAGGGATCGATAGTGGTTCCCACTTCCCCCTTGGTGGCCAGGGGCCGCACACCCCTCCACCTTGATAGTGTAATACTCACTACGGGCCAGCTCACGCGCACCTCCAGTGTATCTAAGCGTAAATGTGGTACCAACAGGGCTTGAACCCATGACCTTGGAGTTGTTAGACAACACTTAATACCACTAGGCCAACACCTTGTTGGTTAGTGAGTTATATATCCACGCCACAACAGTCTCTTCAAAACAATTATAATCAAACCACATTTTAGATTCCATACTAGGCACTAAATTGTTTCTTGTAGAAAATGCTACTATCAAGTATTTCTTTCAATTACGATAATTCTCAATACCGGTTAACGCTACAGATGTAATCTTCGTTCCAGAGTGCTCACAAGTCTTTATATAGTAAGAGTGTCGACTGTTTACCAAATTCAGATTTAACCTTCTTTGAAAATCTAAAAGTAACTCCAATCAAAGAATTGACTCCAACGATTCATTAACATTTCACCATTGTTTTCCATAACAATATTAGCAGATTAAATACTAGTGCAAGAGACAAGTTTCAAGAAACTCGATGATCAATCTAACAAAATTTTAGCAAATGAAGCACAACAAGACTTCAAAATCAACAAGAACAAGAAATCAAAAAAGTTGTCGGAGTAGCACCAAGCACTTATATCACAACGAGAAATCAATTAGCACTTGAAAATAAGCTCTAAACTTCATTGATAACATACAACAATTGTTCGAAGGAAAATATATTTTTATACACTCAAAGAGCTAAACGAGAAGAAGCTGTAAATTGCGGCATATAACAGAAGAAAACAAAGACGCTTGTGAGTCGATGCCTTTAATTTGAGAAGCTAAATGACATCACCGAGCCCTCTCTACATATCCAAACAACATCTTTTCTCTTCCGCGGTAAACTCCTTCAGCACCTTCAAAATGCCGGACAGAGCTTCTCAGTTGCAACTTGAATCAATACTACAGATTCTGATGGCGGCAGAAACATATTCCTATTTATAAAGATTCACCTTCTTAATGGATAGTGAAAATTATTCCTATGCAACTCCACAAATATAAAAAAAACTCATAATATATTATATAGAATACTATCTACTAAATATACTTCACACAATTCTAAAATACATTTTCTACACGGGTTCTCATAATATTTTTTTATTTTTCTTCAGCTAAGCTTTTTTAAAACAACAATAATCTTGTAATAAAATGAAAAAAGATATATAAATAAGTACAATAGAAATGAAAAAAAAATTCAATTTTGAAAAAGCCTCTGTGTCAGCTTTGCTCCTTCGCATTTTTTCGCTCAGTTTGATTGTGTGCTGCACGGCTCAAAACGACATCATTTTGTTTGTTTGCTGATTATTCAATTGAAATTATATACCAAAACGACGTCGTTTTGGGCCGCGCAGCAAATTGCTGCGGAGAACCGAATCCAAATACGCCTATAAAGTTTTAATGGTTTTCTAAATTAAAATTTATCATTACACTTCTAGCCTAATATTAGTATAAGACTTTAAATTTGTGTATGAAAATTACATCATTTGATTATCAAAAGGCGTTGTTTTGTTCGCAAAATGATATAATTTATTTTGATAACCAAACGACGTAATTTTCACACACAAATCTAAGTCTTGTAATAATATTAGGCTAGGAATGTAAAAGATAAGTTTTAATTTAAAAAATCAGTCTAATTTTTATTTACATCGCACCTTTTTTAAAAATCGTGATAGTTATGACCGCAATTGGGTAAACGGTGATAGTTGAGGATCCCTTTTGAGTTTTATACCAAATTTTAATAGAAAAGTATCAACTTGGGGGATCCAATTGTAAATCGTATTAACAGCAAACACTCAGTTAAGAATACATCAAAGAATACAACATGCCAACACAGCAAACATCGAACTGACTCATTCTCTCTGCGGAATCAAAAGGAGAGGTTTTTATGGCCGCGACGACGATCGGCGGAGTTTGATCGAGCGGTGGGGAACCTCCGTCCGCGAAGGAGATTCCTCGGAGTGTAATCGCTCGCTGGATCAATTCCACATTTTTCGCTGAAGCTGAGTGATCGGAGGCTTTGGATTTGAGCCTGTTGGAAGTCGGGCTCGTTCCCTTGTCGCGAAAGCGGATGGCTGAGAAGCAGTTGATCATCGCTGTTGAAGGCACGGCCGCGCTCGGACCGTTCTGGAAAAGTATCGCGACTGACTATTTAGAAAAGATTATAAGGTGTGCTTGTGTTGTTTGGTTCAATTTCATTGTGTGAGGAGGTGGTGGTTTTCTGGTTGGATTTTAGGGTTTTGTTGAAATGTCAATGTTTTGATTTTTTGAAGCTCGGTGTAGTGGCATGCTCTTTTGTTTCTGCTGAGCGTGGGAGAATTCGTGGACTTTTTTGTTTTGCTGTTTTAGGGTTTTGGAAATGGAGTGTAAAGATGAAATTGAGATGATTGTGATGAAGTTGGTTTAGAGTGTTTAGCCTGTGTGGGATTGGAATTTGGAGGTGAGGTGAGTATTTTAGAACAATAAGGATAGTGTCGTAGTACTGAATGTGATTACTCAAGAACTTGATTTGGAGGGATAAACTTCAGCAAGAGCATTAGTTGGGAATGAAGATTAGCTGACTACATCATAAAAGTCCTTTTTTTTTCTGTCGTTAGTTTTTGTGAGTCATTATGTGTTGGAATTTTGCAGGTCATTTGTTGGGAATGAAGCGCCCGGACAGGTAATTCAAAGTTCACTTTTTTTCTTCTTCCCATTTTCATGTGTTATTATTAGGTAACTGATATGACAGTGGCTTATTACCGAACAACAGAATATAGTCGGGTCTCTCAAATGATTTTATCATTCGTACTTGAGTTAAAATGTTTTTTCTGTATTGCATTCAGAAGGTATCGTCTTCAAATGTGGAGCTCGCCTTGGTCATCTTCAACGCTCACGGTTCTTATTCTGGTATGAAGCTTTACCAGCCATCTATATTACTTGTTTCTTCTACCATTTACGAAAGCGAAGTGCGTGAACAAAAGACTTCGAGTTAATTTACTGTTTTCCCACTGGTTCGTGTCATCTGTCAATTAACCTAAAAGTAACAAGCACGCACATTTGCATGAACACACTCGCATAAGTACGGCTCATTGTACTAGCCAGTATACTTTTATCTTTTTGGGGTCCTGTGGACCATGTATAATACATTACTGGTCAATATATCCACATCAAGTTACTAGTAGTACAACCGGCTGGATGAAATTTTAATAGTTTAATTGCTGTCATTCAGGTTGCCTAGTGCAACGAACTGGCTGGACAAAGGTTTTGGATACATTCTTACAGTGGTTGTATGCTATACCCTTGGGTGGAGGCTTTAATAATGTTGCCGTAGCCGAAGGACTTTCGGAAGCTCTAATGGTGAATTCTAGTGATACATTCACTATTATTCACACAATTATTAACCTCTTTTCACTCCCAAATTTCAGCATTGTATATCGTGCCATGATATCTAGCAAATGTGTCTTCATTGAAGCTGAACATATTATGTGATATATAATCCTTATAATGAATGCTGGCATACTGCTGAAAACCGTACCCTCCCTTTCATACTGCTCTCATGCAATGGCCTTGTTGCAGATGTTTTCTCCTATATCTCCAAGTGTCGGACAAACCCAACAAAATATGGACGGAAATAAGCATTGCATTCTTGTTGCTGCAAGTGACCCTTATCCTTTGCCCACTCCTGTCTATAGACCGCAATTAGCAAGTCCAGAGAAAATTGAAAATACCGAAGGGCCTCTTGAAAGTAGCCTTTCTGATGCAGAGACAGTTGCCAAATCATATGCCCAGGTACCAAGTGGATGTCGTTTATATCCTTTTATTTTTAACAGAAAATAAAAATTCTATAAAATTTTACTGCTATTTATTGCGTGCAGTGTTCTATTTCTTTATCCGTCATCTGTCCTAAGCAGCTTCCGAAATTGAGGGCAGTATACAATGCGGTAATGGAACATCTTCTTATCTGAGCCTTTTATGTGAGACATTTGTCCTGGCTGACTCTGATCTTTCTACTAATTTTTACAACAATGAATATACAACTACGTAATTCATAAAAACTCCGCTCCATCAGAAGCATTGATTGCTGTTAAATGTGCATACAATATGCTGCTTTCTGCAATTTGCCAGGCACTAATTATCATCTAGTTACTGTCATTAGATGAGGCATAACTGAATTCTGTCAAGAAACTTTCGTATGTTTGAGAAGTTGTAGCCTGTAATCTGGGTTCCATTGTGTGATATCATGTTCATTTAATTTACGAAGTCCTTTTGTCCTATTTTGAATCAATTCACTCACTCTAGGTGATGTGTATAGGATTTTCTGGACAGCCGCTGCACTTTTATTTTTCTTTTTAGTTCTAATTGGATACATAACTCTTTTGCTGTAGGGAAAACGGAATCCTCATGCAGCCGACACACCTGTTGACAGTGTTAAAAACAACCACCACCTTGTTCTCATTTCTGATAACTTCAAAGAAGCTCGTACTGCCTTAAACCGTTCTGGAACCACTACCTTGGTAGCAAACCTAAATCCTGTCAAAGTTGACACAGCTCCAATTCCTCCTGTATCCGGGCCGTCCGCTACTGCTGTTCCACCAGGTTTGGTTGAAAGTGTTAATTATACTGAACATTTTGCTTATTGAGGAATCTAGTTGAAATTGTGCTCAATTCAGGGTCTGTGGTACCTAAGAAAATACGAGGCTCATCCATTATTTGGCTCTGCCTTTTGAACCTTCCCATTCCGCGAACAGTAATTGTGATGAATTGATGGCACTAGGGCTATTGGGTGTGAGAAACAATGCGAATACATAATTAAGTCTATATGGTAGAATCCGATTGTGTGCATTTCCAATCCTGTGAAAGTCAAATACCATTTGTGATGCCAGGGCAACATCCATTTTGATTAGGCCGTCAGTTGCTGCACATGTTTAGTCCAATTTGATTTAACCTAAGTGCTAAAATCACTATCTTCAACTTATAGAATTATAAAATGTGAGAACACAAGTACAGTTTACATTTCTTTTTTAAGAATTGATTTTATTGCAATGCCAGTTGAAAAAGCTGGCACATTTTTATATTGTCAGCGGAATTTGTATGTTAGTCACACCAACAAGTTTTGTTTGTTCATTTGTATGCAATCCTGCTGACTGCAACTGTTGTTTCTTGTTTTCAGTGAATGGAATGAATGGACCTATGTTGAGCCGACAACCAGTTGCTATCCCTAATATCCTAGCGACGGTCAAAGTAGTAAGATTCTTACATTTTATTTTTATGACTCGGTGCACGTCTACCATTCACACTTGGCTCAAGTAAACATGATAGAAAGAAAGATGAATTAAGTTCTTTTTATTTCTATACATTTTAAGGGTTTGAGAATATTGTAACATGATTTTCAGGAGCCTAACACAGGACATATAGGACCTGCATCATTTCCAAATATGTTTAATGTTCCGCGTCCTATTGTCTCCCAAGCAGTCTCAGGCATGCGGAATCCTTCCATACCTGTGTCTCAGGAGATGATTACTAGTGGGGATGGGGAAGTAAAACCTGTTGTGAACAGCATGCCATTACCTATGTGTCCTATGGGTCTGGCAAATGTCAAAATTTTAAATGAAATCTCTCAAGCACGACAAGTGATGAACTCTGCATCCTTAACAGGAGCTTCTTCAATTGGGCTGCCATCAATGGGTCAAACCCCTGTTGCCATGCATATGTCAAATATGATCTCCAGTGGCATGGCATCTTCTATACCGACTGGTCAAAATGTTTTCTCAGCTGGACAACCAGGTATTGCATCAATGGGCGGCCTAGGAAGCATGGCAGGGAGTGCACCAGTTATTCAAAATGCTCCTGCTGGCTCAATTAGTTCGGTCACCTCTAATTTGCCTGGAAATGGAAGCCCGGGCATTTCACAACCATTAGGTACTAATCTTCAGGGAGGTGTTACTGTGAGTCCTTCAGTTTCTGGCGCAAGTCAAGGAAATGTCTCTAGCCCACAAATGGTACAGAATGCTATCGGATTGAACCAAACAATGAATGGCCTTGGCTCATCAACCTTGCCTACTGGAAATGGCCAAATGGTGCCCAATCCCAGCATGCCCCAATTGACACAGCCTGGTATGCAGCCTATTGGCGCAAATAACAATCCGGCAGCCAATATGCCGTTAGCCCAACAAACATCAAATGCATTACAATCAGCACAATCGAAGTATGTCAAAGTTTGGGAGGTACTTTTCACAATTCTCTCTTTTCATTTCCATATTTTAGACTTGCAGTTCATTGAAAGGTACCTGTATTATGAGATATCACTAATGAAGGGCATGAACAAATTTTGTTTTTGTAGGACTCAGTGTAAATTATGCAATCCATTATTGTATGGTTTCCAGAAAATATGCACTATTGTTGGACTAACTGCCATGTGAATGACATGCAGCTTGTTTTGCTATTTTATGCAGGGTAATTTGTCCGGAAAGAGGCGTGGGCAGCCGCAGCATATTTTCATCACCAGACTTGAGGTAATTAGAAATTGTCAGGATCCTAATCCATCGACATCCTTCTTAAACATAATGCCGTACTAAATTGTGGATGCTGTGATCAATAATCTGTTTCTATCACATTCTTATATAATTAACAGCTAGTGCCTCTGATTCTGAAATTCGGCATCTGAATTGTCAACTTCCTTTTTGTGCAGGGTTATAGAAGTGCATCTGCTTCCGAAAAGTAAGCCTGCCCTCTTAAGCTCACAGTATGCATATTATTGTATTATTACGTATTGATAAGAATGTTGATGTGATTTTTTCTGTTTTATTTAGCGGTGGATGGGCGTTTTTTTTTCTTTGGAACTTTTCCATATTAGTTATGAGCAGTATGATTGTGGTTTTAAGGACATGATTTTAAGTGATACTGCTCCATGAATGAATGGCATCCAATTAGCTGATCCTTGTACATGCTCTACAAGTTGATGACCTTTATGTTTGATATTAAATATTTTTTCTTTTTTTCCTGTCATTTCAGGCATGCAGAAAACTGGCCAGGCACAATGCAAATAGTGCGACTCATATCACAGGATCACATGAATAACAAGTACGTTCGTACTAGTGATTGTTGAATCCTTGATCAGCAGTTTTTCCTTGTGCCCATAACTACTTGTTAGTCGTCACTCATCTCGTTTAATCATTTTTGCTACTCGATCTGCAGACAGTATGTTGGAAAGGCGGACTTTATAGTTTTCCGGGTTTTGAATTCACACGGATTTCTTGAACAAATGCAAGAGAGGAAGCTTGTAAGTGATGAACATGTTCACCCAAAAATAGTAGTGTGTGAATCTCTGTCATGATGTGCTGGCATTTCGTGTTTTACAGTGTGCAGTCATCCAACTAATTTCACAGACGTTGCTGCTCTCAGTTTCTGACAAAGCACGTCGATTGATAGGCGTGCTCTTCCCTGGGGTAAGTAAACTTTTAACACAAACCAGTTTGTTTTTTTTTTTTTAAACAGAAAATTCAATTGTTAACTACAACAGCAACTTTATAGTATAAACATGTTAATAAGTTTCTGACCTTGAAAATCATATTGGAGACTACTGGAACAGAAAAGATAAGAACATTTAATTTCCCGGTATTAGGATATGGTTGTGTTCTAACCACCGCAGATGCCTTCTCAACAACAGCAACAATTGCAGCAACACCAAATGCAGCAGCTGAACCCGCAACTCCAGCAGCTGCAGCAGAATCCCCAGCTCCAACAACTCCAGCAGAATCCGCAATTCCATCAGCTACAACAACAGCAGCAGAACAACCAACTCCAGCAGCAGCAAATCCCTCAGCAACTCCAAGCGCAGCCCCAGCAGCAGCAACATATGGTTGGAACAGCAATGATCCAAGGCTTCCTCCAAGGTCCTGCTCGATCCCAGCTCGTCCCTCCCCAAGGCCAACAGCAGGTTACATCTCAAGTCCCGCCGAACATGCAGGGACCTGGATCTGGCTTCATGAGTTAGGATTATGAACTGATCAGTTAATAGCGAGGTTTGGACTGTGCACAATTTATGTATGAACCTCATTTGAGGCATGCTCGATCATTGAGTAGATTTCTGTCTTATAAATAGCCATTTGTCTCTCCACCATCTTTTGGGCATCCCAGTTTCAGAGAGACCGCTTCATTTCACTGTGGAATGAATTTTTTCGTTTTCTGACAGTAGTGTTTCGATCGCTATTCATAGGAAGATGTTCGATCGCGGTTCGTATAAACATTTTATTGAGTTTTTTTTTACCAATAGCCCTCACATGAAAAAATTTATTGAAAAAATGGCCTACTTTTGGTGAACCGCCGTGTGAAACATCGGTTCGCTTAAGGCCAAATGCGGTTTGAAACTAGGTCTGGGCAATCGAATCAGCAGACAGATGGACAAGTATCACTTTGCAACCGCGGTGTGCCTTAAACGAACCGCCGTTCCAAACGGCGCCTACATTTGAATTCCTGTACCAGTTTGAAACAGCGGTTCGAAGGAGATAGCTCTCTAAATTTTTTGGTGCATTCAAGCCGAGTTTTGAAACGGCGGTTGGATCCAACCGCCGTTTGAAACTGGGTCTGGGTTACACGATGCGATGCCGTTCGCTGCTTCAGCAAGCAACAATTGTAGCTTAGCGTTGCGACGGCCGAGGATCACCCTGTTAGGTACTAATCTTCTACCGAGATCAGCTCGACAGACAGGGCCCCGACGGAGTTGCGATGGACACCTTACACACCAGATCAACTTCAAAGTCTTAGTCCATTTTGCCTACAAGGGACTCAGATCTAGACGGTCGAGGTTTCATTAATTTGCTTCGCTGTCGTGGAGTGGTACTACCCCCATCTGAGTGTCTCCTCAGTTCGGATGACAGTCTATGATACCAGACAGGCCACGGCAGAGTCATATGGAGCTGAACCAGCTTTTTCGGAATAAGGAAAAACTTGATTAGAAAGTTGAGCACGCATGGTCGATCGCTCTGTGAGATGCACATGATCAGTATGTGGTACATGGAGCTGTGGAGTACGAGCGAAGTGCTTTGCGGGAGGACACCGACTGGTACGATAGGATTATCCGCCGGATTAATTAGTCGCCAACATTTCAGGCCCCCACGTACCAGCCTTCCACACTTGACCGCGCTGCACTGATTCGTAATATAACAATGTAATTAACTTGTTCTTAAACATTTGTAATATATTCACAATTAGTTGTTTTTTACATTTGCAAGTACGGTCATTATTGCGTAGCTGTAAGGCAGCGGCCGAGCTTTTCTTCGGTGATGCTAGCTGACATGTGAAGAAGATTGTGTACGACCTCTTTCACACCTGTCGTAGCGAGTTGGAGGGTGTCAATAAAGCTGCTCGACTAAGGATTGATCCAGATACTATTAGACTACCTGCCTGTACTTTTTAACATTACAATTATTTCAATCTTGTTACAACGTAACACATATTTTTAACTTTTGTGTTTTCAATGATTCAGATTTGTCACCGCCATCTATTGATGTTGATTCAGACACCGAGTTCCATGATGATAGAGATGATGGAGCTCATGGTCTGGGTTCGTCACAAGGTCACACAGTTGAACCAGGAGCAGAAAAATATGCAGCAACCATCAAGACAGTCTAAGCGTGTTAGTGTTACAAAAGGCCCCTGGAATCCTCGTAGTAAGTGACTAGAGACTTCACACTTCCGAACATTACAATCTAAACTTGTTCTTCCTTATTTTCAAATTAATTTTCACTTGAAAATCTTTCTTGCAACTAAATTGATTTTTATTGATTTCAACTGTTTTATATTCATTAATTTCAAAAATTTATCTAAAAAGAAGTAAATCAAGTGTTAATTAAATAAAAGTAGGAGAACTTTAACTAATGACTAACTATAAGTAAAAATAACATAAATAAAACAATATTATTAATTCAAGATCTGACCCAATCGTTGTTTAAAATGACGGTTGGAGTTAAATAATATGACGTCGTCGCGTCGCTACGCTGCAATTGTTGCTCATTGAAGGGACGAACGGCCTCGCATCGTGCAATCCAGGCCCAGTTTGAAACTAATACAGGAATTCAAATCCAACCGCCATTTGAAGGAATCACAGTTCCTTTCAGGCACACCGTAGTTGCAAACTGATACTTGTACACCTGTCTGCTGACAAGGTATCTCAATCAGTACACAAGTCCAGAACTAATTTCAAACCGTGATTGACTTTAAACGAACCACTGTTTCAAAATCCGATTCGTCAAAAATAGATCATTTCGATAATTTTTTTATGTGAGACCAATTCGTAAAAGGAAGTTTGAAAAAGACCCCCAAAAAAAAGAAACTCTATTTTACTTTAACAGCGTCAGCGCGTTCTAATTAAAAGCTTCTGGCACCGGGTGGCACTAGGTGATGTCAGTGAGCTTAAAACGGCTTCGTTCGTCCCCTCCACAATGCGATTCCGTTTTTGATGCGCACATTTTCAAATCCGTTTTCTACTAACGTCTGACATTCCGAATCGGAGCTGGAGACGACGACGAAGAACTGACAACGCCGCAACTGAGCCCCTGAAAGATCGCCACTCGCGACAAGCTATATTTTAATTCCGGAAGCGAGTTTCTCGTCGACGGCGAGATGGAAACTGCGATTTGGGGCAGAGTCGCTTTGTCGCCGAAGCACGTTTTCAACCCTAGACCAGGTTCTCTTACCAATTCGAGATTTTTTCGTTTAATTTTCTTGTTTAACGATGGAATCGGACTCTCCTATTGCGGGTTTGATTGTATCGGGATGGAAATTGATGTTCTGGGATTAGTAATTTGATCCTGTTAGGGTTTCGTAGATATTCTGATCTGAAAGTGTAAATTCCCATCTTTTTCGAATTGTGGTTTCATGGGTGCTCTAGGTTTTAGTTAAAATTTGTGGAAAGATTCAATCTTTTTTATATATAGGTGCTTATGGTTGGTTTTAGTGAAAGTATAATACTATTGCTGCTTGGATGATGTTGCGTTTGCTAAAGCCTGTTTCATTTGATCATAGATTGATGATGTGTGCGACAGGGGAAAGAAATCCTTTTTGCATAGGCGCATGCGCCAGTGGAGGGTGTGCTCCCATACCCGTATCT